>CM055122.1:825033638-825081024 GCA_029206835.1 Rana muscosa | reverse complement strand
GTCCTGCACAGTCTCTGGTATCTCTGACTCAACCTCCCCCCCCCCCCTCCTCCAGTGTCCTGCACAGTCTCTGGTATCTCTGACTCAACCTCCCCCCCCCCCTCCTCCAGTGTCCTGCACAGTCTCTGGTATCTCTGACTCAACCTCCCCCCCCCCCTCCTCCAGTGTCCTGCACAGTCTCTGGTATCTCTGACTCAACCTCCTCCTCCCTCCTCCAGTGTCCTGCACAGTCTCTGGTATCTCTGACTCAACCCCCCCCCCTCCTCCAGTGTCCTGCACAGCCTCTGGTATCTCTGACTCAACCTCCCCCCCCTCCAGTGTCCTGCACAGTCTCTGGTATCTCTGACTCAACCTCCTCCCCCCTCCTCCAGTGTCCTGCACAGTCTCTGGTATCTCTGACTCAACCTCCCCCCTCCCTCCTCCTCCAGTGTCCTGCACAGTCTCTGGTATCTCTGACTCAACCTCCCCCCCCCCTCCTCCAGTGTCCTGCACAGTCTCTGGTATCTCTGACTCAACCTCCCCCCCCTCCTCCAGTGTCCTGCACAGTCTCTGGTATCTCTGACTCAACCTCCCCCCCCTCCTCCAGTGTCCTGCACAGTCTCTGGTATCTCTGACTCAACCTCCCCCCCCCCTCCTCCAGTGTCCTGCACAGTCTCTGGTATCTCTGACTCAACCTCCTCCTCCCTCCTCCAGTGTCCTGCACAGTCTCTGGTATCTCTGACTCAACCTCCCCCCCCCCCTCCTCCAGTGTCCTGCACAGCCTCTGGTATCTCTGACTCAACCTCCCCCCCCCTCCAGTGTCCTGCACAGTCTCTGGTATCTCTGACTCAACCTCCTCCCCCCTCCTCCAGTGTCCTGCACAGTCTCTGGTATCTCTGACTCAACCCCCCCCCCCCCTCCTCCAGTGTCCTGCACAGTCTCTGGTATCTCTGACTCAACCTCCTCCCCCCTCCTCCAGTGTCCTGCACAGTCTCTGGTATCTCTGACTCAACCTCCCCCCCCCCCTCCTCCAGTGTCCTGCACAGTCTCTGGTATCTCTGACTCAACCTCCTCCTCCCTCCTCCAGTGTCCTGCACAGTCTCTGGTATCTCTGACTCAACCTCCCCCCCCCCCTCCTCCAGTGTCCTGCACAGTCTCTGGTATCTCTGACTCAACCTCCTCCTCCCTCCTCCAGTGTCCTGCACAGTCTCTGGTATCTCTGACTCAACCTCCCCCCCCCCCTCCTCCAGTGTCCTGCACAGTCTCTGGTATCTCTGACTCAACCTCCCCCCCCCCACTCCTCCAGTGTCCTGCACAGTCTCTGGTATCTCTGACTCAACCTCCTCCTCCCTCCTCCAGTGTCCTGCACAGTCTCTGGTATCTCTGACTCAACCTCCCCCCCTCCTCCAGTGTCCTGCACAGTCTCTGGTATCTCTGACTCAACCTCCTCCCCCTCCTCCAGTGTCCTGCACAGTCTCTGGTATCTCTGACTCAACCTCCCCCCCCCCCTCCTCCAATGTCCTGCACAGTCTCTGGTATCTCTGACTCAACCTCCCCCCCCCCCTCCTCCAGTGTCCTGCACAGTCTCTGGTATCTCTGACTCAACCTCCTCCTCCCTCCTCCAGTGTCCTGCACAGTCTCTGGTATCTCTGACTCAACCCCCCCCCCTCCTCCAGTGTCCGGCACAGCCTCTGGTATCTCTGACTCAACCCCCCCCCCCCCCCTCCAGTGTCCTGCACAGTCTCTGGTATCTCTGACTCAACCTCCTCCCCCCTCCTCCAGTGTCCTGCACAGTCTCTGGTATCTCTGACTCAACCTCCCCCCCCCCTCCTCCAGTGTCCTGCACAGTCTCTGGTATCTCTGACTCAACCTCCTCCCCCCTCCTCCAGTGTCCTGCACAGTCTCTGGTATCTCTGACTCAACCTCCCCCCCCCCCCTCCTCCAATGTCCTGCACAGTCTCTGGTATCTCTGACTCAACCTCCCCCCCCTCCACCAGTGTCCTGCACAGTCTCTGGTATCTCTGACTCAACCTCCTCCCCCTCCTCCAGTGTCCTGCACAGTCTCTGGTATCTCTGACTCAACCTCCCCCCCCCCCTCCTCCAATGTCCTGCACAGTCTCTGGTATCTCTGACTCAACCTCCCCCCCCCCCCTCCTCCAGTGTCCTGCACAGTCCTCTGGTATCTCTAACTCAACCTCCCCCCCCTCCTCCAGTGTCCTGCACAGTCTCTGGTATCTCTGACTCAACCTCCTCCTCCCTCCTCCAGTGTCCTGCACAGTCTCTGGTATCTCTGACTCAACCTCCCCCCCCCCCTCCTCCAGTGTCCTGCACAGCCTCTGGTATCTCTGACTCAACCTCCCCCCCCCTCCAGTGTCCTGCACAGTCTCTGGTATCTCTGACTCAACCTCCTCCCCCCTCCTCCAGTGTCCTGCACAGTCTCTGGTATCTCTGACTCAACCTCCCCCCCCTCCTCCAATGTCCTGCACAGTCTCTGGTATCTCTGACTCAACCTCCCCCCCCCCCTCCTCCAGTGTCCTGCACAGTCTCTGGTATCTCTGACTCAACCTCCTCCAGTGTCCTGCACAGTCTCTGGTATCTCTGACTCAACCCCCCCCCCCTCCTCCAATGTCCTGCACAGTCTCTGGTATCTCTGACTCAACCCCCCCCCCTCCTCCAGTGTCCTGCACAGTCTCTGGTATCTCTGACTCAACCTCCCCCCCCTCCTCCAGTGTCCTGCACAGTCTCTGGTATCTCTGACTCAACCTCCCCCCCTCCTCCAGTGTCCTGCACAGTCTCTGGTATCTCTGACTCAACCTCCACCCCCCCCTCCTCCAGTGTCCTGCACAGTCTCTGGTATCTCTGACTCACCCTCCTCCCCCCCCCCTCCTCCAGTGTCCTGCACAGTCTCTGGTATCTCTGACTCAACCTCCCCCCCCTCCTCCAGTGTCCTGCACAGTCTCTGGTATCTCTGACTCAACCTCCCCCCCCCTCCTCCAGTGTCCTGCACAGTCTCTGGTATCTCTGACTCAACCTCCCCCCCCCCTCCTCCAGTGTCCTGCACAGTCTCTGGTATCTCTGACTCAACCTCCCCCCCCTCCTCCAGTGTCCTGCACAGTCTCTGGTATCTCTGACTCAACCTCCCCCCCCTCCTCCAGTGTCCTGCACAGTCTCTGGTATCTCTGACTCAACCTCCCCCCCCCCCTCCTCCAGTGTCCTGCACAGTCTCTGGTATCTCTGACTCAACCTCCTCCTCCCTCCTCCAGTGTCCTGCACAGTCTCTGGTATCTCTGACTCAACCTCCCCCCCCCTCCTCCAGTGTCCTGCACAGTCTCTGGTATCTCTGACTCAACCTCCTCCTCCCTCCTCCAGTGTCCTGCACAGTCTCTGGTATCTCTGACTCAACCTCCCCCCCCTCCTCCAGTGTCCTGCACAGTCTCTGGTATCTCTGACTCAACCTCCCCCCCCCTCCTCCAGTGTCCTGCACAGTCTCTGGTATCTCTGACTCAACCTCCTCCTCCCTCCTCCAGTGTCCTGCACAGTCTCTGGTATCTCTGACTCAACCTCCCCCCCCTCCTCCAGTGTCCTGCACAGTCTCTGGTATCTCTGACTCAACCTCCCCCCCCCTCCTCCAATGTCCTGCACAGTCTCTGGTATCTCTGACTCAACCTCCCCCCCTCCTCCAGTGTCCTGCACAGTCTCTGGTATCTCTGACTCACCCTCCTCCCCCCCCCCCCTCCTCCAGTGTCCTGCACAGTCTCTGGTATCTCTGACTCAACCTCCCCCCCTCCTCCAGTGTCCTGCACAGTCTCTGGTATCTCTGACTCAACCTCCCCCCCCCCTCCTCCAGTGTCCTGCACAGTCTCTGGTATCTCTGACTCAACCTCCCCCCCCCCTCCTCCAGTGTCCTGCACAGTCTCTGGTATCTCTGACTCACCCTCCTCCCCCCCCCTCCTCCAGTGTCCTGCACAGTCTCTGGTATCTCTGACTCAACCTCCCCCCCCCTCCTCCAGTGTCCTGCACAGTCTCTGGTATCTCTGACTCAACCTCCCCCCCCCCCCCCTCCTCCAGTGTCCTGCCCAGTCTCTGGTATCTCTGACTCAACCTCCCCCCCCCCCCTCCTCCAGTGTCCTGCACAGTCTCTGGTATCTCTGACTCAACCTCCCCCCCCTCCTCCAGTGTCCTGCACAGTCTCTGGTATCTCTGACTCAACCTCCCCCCCCCTCCTCCAGTGTCCTGCACAGTCTCTGGTATCTCTGACTCAACCTCCCCCCCCCCCCCTCCTCCAGTGTCCTGCACAGTCTCTGGTATCTCTGACTCAACCTCCTCCTCCCTCCTCCAGTGTCCTGCACAGTCTCTGGTATCTCTGACTCAACCTCCCCCCCCCCTCCTCCAGTGTCCTGCACAGTCTCTGGTATCTCTGACTCAACCTCCTCCTCCCTCCTCCAGTGTCCTGCACAGTCTCTGGTATCTCTGACTCAACCTCCCCCCCCCCTCCTCCAGTGTCCTGCACAGTCTCTGGTATCTCTGACTCAACCTCCCCCCCCCCTCCTCCAGTGTCCTGCACAGTCTCTGGTATCTCTGACTCAACCTCTCCTCCCTCCTCCAGTGTCCTGCACAGTCTCTGGTATCTCTGACTCAACCTCCCCCCCCTCCTCCAGTGTCTTGCACAGTCTCTGGTATCTCTGACTCAACCTCCTCCCCCTCCTCCAGTGTCCTGCACAGTCTCTGGTATCTCTGACTCAACCTCCCCCCCACCCCTCCTCCAATGTCCTGCACAGTCTCTGGTATCTCTGACTCAACCTCCCCCCCCCCTCCTCCAGTGTCCTGCACAGTCTCTGGTATCTCTGACTCAACCTCCCCCCCCCCTCCTCCAGTGTCCTGCACAGTCTCTGGTATCTCTGACTCAACCTCCTCCTCCCTCCTCCAGTGTCCTGCACAGTCTCTGGTATCTCTGACTCAACCCCCCCCCCTCCTCCAGTGTCCTGCACAGCCTCTGGTATCTCTGACTCAACCTCCCCCCCCCCTCCAGTGTCCTGCACAGTCTCTGGTATCTCTGACTCAACCTCCTCCCCCCTCCTCCAGTGTCCTGCACAGTCTCTGGTATCTCTGACTCAACCTCCCCCCCCCCCACCTCCTCCAGTGTCCTGCACAGTCTCTGGTATCTCTGACTCAACCTCCTCCCCCCTCCTCCAGTGTCCTGCACAGTCTCTGGTATCTCTGACTCAACCTCCCCCCCCTCCTCCAGTGTCCTGCACAGTCTCTGGTATCTCTGACTCAACCTCCTCCTCCCTCCTCCAGTGTCCTGCACAGTCTCTGGTATCTCTGACTCAACCTCCCCCCCCCCCTGCTCCAGTGTCCTGCACAGTCTCTGGTATCTCTGACTCAACCCCCCCCCCCCCTCCTCCAGTGTCCTGCACAGTCTCTGGTATCTTTGACTCAACCTCCTCCTCCCTCCTCCAGTGTCCTGCACAGTCTCTGGTATCTCTGACTCAACCTCCCCCCCCCTCCTCCAGTGTCCTGCACAGTCTCTGGTATCTCTGACTCAACCTCCTCCTCCCTCCTCCAGTGTCCTGCACAGTCTCTGGTATCTCTGACTCAACCTCCCCCCCCTCCTCCAGTGTCCTGCACAGTCTCTGGTATCTCTGACTCAACCTCCTCCTCCCTCCTCCAGTGTCCTGCACAGTCTCTGGTATCTCTGACTCAACCTCCCCCCCCCCTCCTCCAGTGTCCTGCACAGTCTCTGGTATCTCTGACTCAACCCCCCCCCCTCCTCCAGTGTCCTGCACAGTCTCTGGTATCTCTGACTCAACCTCCTCCCCCTCCTCCAGTGTCCTGCACAGTCTCTGGTATCTCTGACTCAACCTCCCCCCCCCCTCCTCCAATGTCCTGCACAGTCTCTGGTATCTCTGACTCAACCTCCCCCCCCCCCCTCCTCCAGTGTCCTGCACAGTCTCTGGTATCTCTGACTCAACCTCCTCCTCCCTCCTCCAGTGTCCTGCACAGTCTCTGGTATCTCTGACTCAACCCCCCCCCCCCTCCTCCAGTGTCCGGCACAGCCTCTGGTATCTCTGACTCAACCCCCCCCCCTCCAGTGTCCTGCACAGTCTCTGGTATCTCTGACTCAACCTCCTCCCCCCTCCTCCAGTGTCCTGCACAGTCTCTGGTATCTCTGACTCAACCTCCCCCCCCCCCCTCCTCCAGTGTCCTGCACAGTCTCTGGTATCTCTGACTCAACCTCCTCCCCCCTCCTCCAGTGTCCTGCACAGTCTCTGGTATCTCTGACTCAACCTCCCCCCCCCCCTCCTCCAATGTCCTGCACAGTCTCTGGTATCTCTGACTCAACCTCCCCCCCCTCCTCCAGTGTCCTGCACAGTCTCTGGTATCTCTGACTCAACCTCCTCCCCCTCCTCCAGTGTCCTGCACAGTCTCTGGTATCTCTGACTCAACCTCCCCCCCCCTCCTCCAATGTCCTGCACAGTCTCTGGTATCTCTGACTCAACCTCCCCCCCCCCCCTCCTCCAGTGTCCTGCACAGTCTCTGGTATCTCTAACTCAACCTCCCCCCCCCTCCTCCAGTGTCCTGCACAGTCTCTGGTATCTCTGACTCAACCTCCTCCTCCCTCCTCCAGTGTCCTGCACAGTCTCTGGTATCTCTGACTCAACCTCCCCCCCCTCCTCCAGTGTCCTGCACAGCCTCTGGTATCTCTGACTCAACCTCCCCCCCCCCCCCTCCAGTGTCCTGCACAGTCTCTGGTATCTCTGACTCAACCTCCTCCCCCCTCCTCCAGTGTCCTGCACAGTCTCTGGTATCTCTGACTCAACCTCCCCCCCCTCCTCCAATGTCCTGCACAGTCTCTGGTATCTCTGACTCAACCTCCCCCCCCCCCTCCTCCAGTGTCCTGCACAGTCTCTGGTATCTCTGACTCAACCTCCTCCAGTGTCCTGCACAGTCTCTGGTATCTCTGACTCAACCCCCCCCCCCCTCCTCCAATGTCCTGCACAGTCTCTGGTATCTCTGACTCAACCCCCCCCTCCTCCAGTGTCCTGCACAGTCTCTGGTATCTCTGACTCAACCTCCCCCCCCTCCTCCAGTGTCCTGCACAGTCTCTGGTATCTCTGACTCAACCTCCCCCCCTCCTCCAGTGTCCTGCACAGTCTCTGGTATCTCTGACTCAACCTCCACCCCCCCCTCCTCCAGTGTCCTGCACAGTCTCTGGTATCTGTGACTCACCCTCCTCCCCCCCCCCCTCCTCCAGTGTCCTGCACAGTCTCTGGTATCTCTGACTCAACCTCCCCCCCCCTCCTCCAGTGTCCTGCACAGTCTCTGGTATCTCTGACTCAACCTCCCCCCCCCCTCCTCCAGTGTCCTGCACAGTCTCTGGTATCTCTGACTCAACCTCCTCCCCCCTCCTCCAGTGTCCTGCACAGTCTCTGGTATCTCTGACTCAACCTCCCCCCCCCCCCCACCTCCTCCAGTGTCCTGCACAGTCTCTGGTATCTCTGACTCAACCTCCTCCCCCCTCCTCCAGTGTCCTGCACAGTCTCTGGTATCTCTGACTCAACCTCCCCCCCCTCCTCCAGTGTCCTGCACAGTCTCTGGTATCTCTGACTCAACCTCCCTCCTCCAGTGTCCTGCACAGTCTCTGGTATCTCTGACTCAACCTCCCCCCCCCCCCCTGCTCCAGTGTCCTGCACAGTCTCTGGTATCTCTGACTCAACCCCCCCCCCCTCCTCCAGTGTCCTGCACAGTCTCTGGTATCTCTGACTCAACCTCCTCCTCCCTCCTCCAGTGTCCTGCACAGTCTCTGGTATCTCTGACTCAACCCCCCCCCCTCCTCCAGTGTCCTGCACAGTCTCTGGTATCTCTGACTCAACCTCCTCCTCCCTCCTCCAGTGTCCTGCACAGTCTCTGGTATCTCTGACTCAACCTCCCCCCCCTCCTCCAGTGTCCTGCACAGTCTCTGGTATCTCTGACTCAACCTCCTCCTCCCTCCTCCAGTGTCCTGCACAGTCTCTGGTATCTCTGACTCAACCTCCCCCCCCCCTCCTCCAGTGTCCTGCACAGTCTCTGGTATCTCTGACTCAACCCCCCCCCTCCTCCAGTGTCCTGCACAGTCTCTGGTATCTCTGACTCAACCTCCCCCCCCCTCCTCCAGTGTCCTGCACAGTCTCTGGTATCTCTGACTCAACCTCCTCCCCCTCCTCCAGTGTCCTGCACAGTCTCTGGTATCTCTGACTCAACCTCCCCCCCCCCTCCTCCAATGTCCTGCACAGTCTCTGGTATCTCTGACTCAACCTCCCCCCCCCCCTCCTCCAGTGTCCTGCACAGTCTCTGGTATCTCTGACTCAACCTCCTCCTCCCTCCTCCAGTGTCCTGCACAGTCTCTGGTATCTCTGACTCAACCCCCCCCCCCTCCTCCAGTGTCCGGCACAGCCTCTGGTATCTCTGACTCAACCCCCCCCCCCCCTCCAGTGTCCTGCACAGTCTCTGGTATCTCTGACTCAACCTCCTCCCCCCTCCTCCAGTGTCCTGCACAGTCTCTGGTATCTCTGACTCAACCTCCCCCCCCCCCCCTCCTCCAGTGTCCTGCACAGTCTCTGGTATCTCTGACTCAACCTCCTCCCCCCTCCTCCAGTGTCCTGCACAGTCTCTGGTATCTCTGACTCAACCTCCCCCCCCCCCTCCTCCAATGTCCTGCACAGTCTCTGGTATCTCTGACTCAACCTCCCCCCCCTCCTCCAGTGTCCTGCACAGTCTCTGGTATCTCTGACTCAACCTCCTCCCCCTCCTCCAGTGTCCTGCACAGTCTCTGGTATCTCTGACTCAACCTCCCCCCCCTCCTCCAATGTCCTGCACAGTCTCTGGTATCTCTGACTCAACCTCCCCCCCCCCCTCCTCCAGTGTCCTGCACAGTCTCTGGTATCTCTAACTCAACCTCCCACCCCCTCCTCCAGTGTCCTGCACAGTCTCTGGTATCTCTGACTCAACCTCCTCCTCCCTCCTCCAGTGTCCTGCACAGTCTCTGGTATCTCTGACTCAACCTCCCCCCCCCCCTCCTCCAGTGTCCTGCACAGCCTCTGGTATCTCTGACTCAACCTCCCCCCCCCCCTCCAGTGTCCTGCACAGTCTCTGGTATCTCTGACTCAACCTCCTCCCCCCTCCTCCAGTGTCCTGCACAGTCTCTGGTATCTCTGACTCAACCTCCCCCCCCTCCTCCAATGTCCTGCACAGTCTCTGGTATCTCTGACTCAACCTCCCCCCCCCCTCCTCCAGTGTCCTGCACAGTCTCTGGTATCTCTGACTCAACCTCCTCAGTGTCCTGCACAGTCTCTGGTATCTCTGACTCAACCCCCCCCCCCCTCCTCCAATGTCCTGCACAGTCTCTGGTATCTCTGACTCAACCCCCCCCTCCTCCAGTGTCCTGCACAGTCTCTGGTATCTCTGACTCAACCTCCCCCCCCTCCTCCAGTGTCCTGCACAGTCTCTGGTATCTCTGACTCAACCTCCCCCCCTCCTCCAGTGTCCTGCACAGTCTCTGGTATCTCTGACTCAACCTCCACCCCCCCCTCCTCCAGTGTCCTGCACAGTCTCTGGTATCTCTGACTCACCCTCCTCCCCCCCCTCCTCCAGTGTCCTGCACAGTCTCTGGTATCTCTGACTCAACCTCCCCCCCCTCCTCCAGTGTCCTGCACAGTCTCTGGTATCTCTGACTCAACCTCCCCCCCCCCCTCCTCCAGTGTCCTGCACAGTCTCTGGTATCTCTGACTCAACCTCCCCCCCCCTCCTCCAGTGTCCTGCACAGTCTCTGGTATCTCTGACTCAACCTCCCCCCCCCCTCCTCCAGTGTCCTGCACAGTCTCTGGTATCTCTGACTCAACCTCCCCCCCCTCCTCCAGTGTCCTGCACAGTCTCTGGTATCTCTGACTCAACCTCCCCCCCCCCTCCTCCAGTGTCCTGCACAGTCTCTGGTATCTCTGACTCAACCTCCTCCTCCCTCCTCCAGTGTCCTGCACAGTCTCTGGTATCTCTGACTCAACCTCCCCCCCCCCCCTCCTCCAGTGTCCTGCACAGTCTCTGGTATCTCTGACTCAACCTCCTCCTCCCTCCTCCAGTGTCCTGCACAGTCTCTGGTATCTCTGACTCAACCTCCCCCCCCCTCCTCCAGTGTCCTGCACAGTCTCTGGTATCTCTGACTCAACCTCCCCCCCCCCCTCCTCCAGTGTCCTGCACAGTCTCTGGTATCTCTGACTCAACCTCCTCCTCCCTCCTCCAGTGTCCTGCACAGTCTCTGGTATCTCTGACTCAACCTCCCCCCCTCCCTCCAGTGTCCTGCACAGTCTCTGGTATCTCTGACTCAACCTCCCCCCCCCTCCTCCAATGTCCTGCACAGTCTCTGGTATCTCTGACTCAACCTCCCCCCCCTCCTCCAGTGTCCTGCACAGTCTCTGGTATCTCTGACTCACCCTCCTCCCCCCCCCTCCTCCAGTGTCCTGCACAGTCTCTGGTATCTCTGACTCAACCTCCCCCCCTCCTCAGTGTCCTGCACAGTCTCTGGTATCTCTGACTCAACCTCCCCCCCCCCTCCTCCAGTGTCCTGCACAGTCTCTGGTATCTCTGACTCAACCTCCCCCCCCCCCTCCTCCAGTGTCCTGCACAGTCTCTGGTATCTCTGACTCACCCTCCTCCCCCCCCCTCCTCCAGTGTCCTGCACAGTCTCTGGTATCTCTGACTCAACCTCCCCCCCCCTCCTCCAGTGTCCTGCACAGTCTCTGGTATCTCTGACTCAACCTCCCCCCCCCTCCTCCAGTGTCCTGCACAGTCTCTGGTATCTCTGACTCAACCTCCCCCCCCCCTCCTCCAGTGTCCTGCACAGTCTCTGGTATCTCTGACTCAACCTCCCCCCCCTCCTCCAGTGTCCTGCACAGTCTCTGGTATCTCTGACTCAACCTCCCCCCCCCTCCTCCAGTGTCCTGCACAGTCTCTGGTATCTCTGACTCAACCTCCCCCCCCCCCCTCCTCCAGTGTCCTGCACAGTCTCTGGTATCTCTGACTCAACCTCCTCCTCCCTCCTCCAGTGTCCTGCACAGTCTCTGGTATCTCTGACTCAACCTCCCCCCCCCCCTCCTCCAGTGTCCTGCACAGTCTCTGGTATCTCTGACTCAACCTCCTCCTCCCTCCTCCAGTGTCCTGAACAGTCTCTGGTATCTCTGACTCAACCTCCCCCCCCCCCTCCTCCAGTGTCCTGCACAGTCTCTGGTATCTCTGACTCAACCTCCCCCCCCCCCCTCCTCCAGTGTCCTGCACAGTCTCTGGTATCTCTGACTCAACCTCCTCCTCCCTCCTCCAGTGTCCTGCACAGTCTCTGGTATCTCTGACTCAACCTCCCCCCCTCCTCCAGTGTCTTGCACAGTCTCTGGTATCTCTGACTCAACCTCCCCCCCCCCTCCTCCAGTGTCCTGCACAGTCTCTGGTATCTCTGACTCAACCTCCTCCCCCTCCTCCAGTGTCCTGCACAGTCTCTGGTATCTCTGACTCAACCTCCCCCCCACCCCTCCTCCAATGTCCTGCACAGTCTCTGGTATCTCTGACTCAACCTCCCCCCCCCTCCTCCAGTGTCCTGCACAGTCTCTGGTATCTCTGACTCAACCTCCCCCCCCCTCCTCCAGTGTCCTGCACAGTCTCTGGTATCTCTGACTCAACCTCCTCCTCCCTCCTCCAGTGTCCTGCACAGTCTCTGGTATCTCTGACTCAACCCCCCCCCCCTCCTCCAGTGTCCTGCACAGCCTCTGGTATCTCTGACTCAACCTCCCCCCCCCCTCCAGTGTCCTGCACAGTCTCTGGTATCTCTGACTCAACCTCCTCCCCCCTCCTCCAGTGTCCTGCACAGTCTCTGGTATCTCTGACTCAACCTCCCCCCCCCCACCTCCTCCAGTGTCCTGCACAGTCTCTGGTATCTCTGACTCAACCTCCTCCCCCCTCCTCCAGTGTCCTGCACAGTCTCTGGTATCTCTGACTCAACCTCCCCCCCCCTCCTCCAGTGTCCTGCACAGTCTCTGGTATCTCTGACTCAACCTCCTCCTCCCTCCTCCAGTGTCCTGCACAGTCTCTGGTATCTCTGACTCAACCCCCCCCCCCCCCCTGCTCCAGTGTCCTGCACAGTCTCTGGTATCTCTGACTCAACCCCCCCCCCTCCTCCAGTGTCCTGCACAGTCTCTGGTATCTCTGACTCAACCTCCTCCTCCCTCCTCCAGTGTCCTGCACAGTCTCTAGTATCTCTGACTCAACCTCCCCCCCCTCCTCCAGTGTCCTGCACAGTCTCTGGTATCTCTGACTCAACCTCCTCCTCCCTCCTCCAGTGTCCTGCACAGTCTCTGGTATCTCTGACTCAACCTCCCCCCCCCTCCTCCAGTGTCCTGCACAGTCTCTGGTATCTCTGACTCAACCTCCCCCCCCCCTCCTCCAGTGTCCTGCACAGTCTCTGGTATCTCTGACTCAACCTCCCCCCCCCTCCTCCAGTGTCCTGCACAGTCTCTGGTATCTCTGACTCAACCTCCTCCCCCCTCCTCCAGTGTCCTGCACAGTCTCTGGTATCTCTGACTCAACCTCCTCCTCCCTCCTCCAGTGTCCTGCACAGTCTCTGGTATCTCTGACTCAACCTCCCCCCCCCCCCCTCCTCCAGTGTCTTGCACAGTCTCTGGTATCTCTGACTCAACCCCCTCCCCCTCCTCCAGTGTCCTGCACAGTCTCTGGTATCTCTGACTCAACCTCCCCCCCCTCCTCCAGTGTCCTGCACAGTCTCTGGTATCTCTGACTCAACCTCCCCCCCCTCCTCCAGTGTCCTGCACAGTCTCTGGTATCTCTGACTCAACCTCCTCCTCCCTCCTCCAGTGTCCTGCACAGTCTCTGGTATCTCTGACTCAACCCCCCCCCCTCCTCCAGTGTCCTGCACAGCCTCTGGTATCTCTGACTCAACCTCCCCCCCCCTCCAGTGTCCTGCACAGTCTCTGGTATCTCTGACTCAACCTCCTCCCCCCTCCTCCAGTGTCTTGCACAGTCTCTGGTATCTCTGACTCAACCTCCCCCCCCCCCCTCCTCCTCCAGTGTCCTGCACAGTCTCTGGTATCTCTGACTCAACCTCCTCCCCCCTCCTCCAGTGTCCTGCACAGTCTCTGGTATCTCTGACTCAACCTCCCCCCCCTCCTCCAGTGTCCTGCACAGTCTCTGGTATCTCTGACTCAACCTCCTCCTCCCTCCTCCAGTGTCCCTGCACAGTCTCTGGTATCTCTGACTCAACCTCCCCCCCCCCTCCTCCAGTGTCCTGCACAGTCTCTGGTATCTCTGACTCAACCCCCCCCCCCCTCCTCCAGTGTCCTGCACAGTCTCTGGTATCTCTGACTCAACCTCCTCCTCCCTCCTCCAGTGTCCTGCACAGTCTCTGGTATCTCTGACTCAACCTCCCCCCCCCCTCCTCCAGTGTCCTGCACAGCCTCTGGTATCTCTGACTCAACCCCCCCCCCCTCCAGTGTCCTGCACAGTCTCTGGTATCTCTGACTCAACCTCCTCCCCCCTCCTCCAGTGTCCTGCACAGTCTCTGGTATCTCTGACTCAACCCCCCCCCTCCTCCAGTGTCCTGCACAGTCTCTGGTATCTCTGACTCAACCTCCTCCCCCCTCCTCCAGTGTCCTGCACAGTCTCTGGTATCTCTGACTCAACCTCCCCCCCCCCTCCTCCAGTGTCCTGCACAGTCTCTGGTATCTCTGACTCAACCTCCTCCTCCCTCCTCCAGTGTCCTGCACAGTCTCTGGTATCTGTGACTCAACCTCCCCCCCCCTCCTCCAGTGTCCTGCACAGTCTCTGGTATCTCTGACTCAACCTCCTCCTCCCTCCTCCAGTGTCCTGCACAGTCTCTGGTATCTCTGACTCAACCTCCCCCCCCCCCCCCAGTGTCCTGCACAGTCTCTGGTATCTCTGACTCAACCCCCCCCCTCCTCCAGTGTCCTGCACAGTCTCTGGTATCTCTGACTCAACCTCCTCCCCCCTCCTCCAGTGTCCTGCACAGTCCTCTGGTATCTCTGACTCAACCTCCCCCCCCTCCTCCAGTGTCCTGCACAGTCTCTGGTATCTCTGACTCAACCTCCCCCCCCTCCTCCAGTGTCCTGCACAGTCTCTGGTATCTCTGACTCAACCCCCCCCCCCTCCTCCAGTGTCCTGCACAGTCTCTGGTATCTCTGACTCAACCTCCCCCCCCCCCTCCTCCAGTGTCCTGCACAGTCTCTGGTATCTCTGACTCAACCTCCTCCTCCCTCCTCCAGTGTCCTGCACAGTCTCTGGTATCTCTGACTCAACCTCCCCCCCCTCCTCCAGTGTCCTGCACAGTCTCTGGTATCTCTGACTCAACCTCCCCCCCCCCTCCTCCAGTGTCCTGCACAGTCTCTGGTATCTCTGACTCAACCTCCCCCCCCCTCCTCCAGTGTCCTGCACAGTCTCTGGTATCTCTGACTCAACCTCCTCCCCCCCCTCCTCCAGTGTCCTGCACAGTCTCTGGTATCTCTGACTCAACCTCCTCCCCCCCTCCTCCAGTGTCCTGCACAGTCTCTGGTATCTCTGACTCAACCTCCCCCCCCCTCCTCCAGTGTCCTGCACAGTCTCTGGTATCTCTGACTCAACCTCCCCCCCCTCCTCCAGTGTCCTGCACAGTCTCTGGTATCTCTGACTCAACCTCCCCCCCCCCCTCCTCCAGTGTCCTGCACAGTCTCTGGTATCTCTGACTCAACCTCCTCCCCCCCCCTCCTCCAATGTCCTGCACAGTCTCTGTCTCTGGTAACCTCCTCCCCCCTCCTCCAGTGTCCTGCACAGTCTCTGGTATCTCTGACTCAACCTCCTCCCCCTCCTCCTCCAGTGTCCTGCACAGTCTCTGGTATCTCTGACTCAACTTCCCCCCCCCCTCCTCCAGTGTCCTGCACAGTCTCTGGTATCTCTGACACAACCCTCCCCCCCCCCCTCCTCCAGTGTCCTGCACAGTCTCTGGTATCTCTGACTCAACCTCCCCCCCTCCTCCAGTGTCCTGCACAGTCTCTGGTATCTCTGACTCAACCTCCTCCTCCCTCCTCCAGTGTCCTGCACAGTCTCTGGTATCTCTGACTCAACCCCCCCCCCTCCTCCAGTGTCCTGCACAGCCTCTGGTATCTCTGACTCAACCTCCCCCCCCCCTCCAGTGTCCTGCACAGTCTCTGGTATCTCTGACTCAACCTCCTCCCCCCCTCCTCCAGTGTCCTGCACAGTCTCTGGTATCTCTGACTCAACCTCCCCCCCCCTCCTCCAGTGTCCTGCACAGTCTCTGGTATCTCTGACTCAACCTCCTCCCCCCTCCTCCAGTGTCCTGCACAGTCTCTGGTATCTCTGACTCAACCTCCCCCCCCCTCCTCCAGTGTCCTGCACAGTCTCTGGTATCTCTGACTCAACCTCCCCCCCCTCCTCCAGTGTCCTGCACAGTCTCTGGTATCTCTGACTCAACCTCCCCCCCCCCTCCTCCAGTGTCCTGCACAGTCTCTGGTATCTCTGACTCAACCTCCCCCCCCCCTCCTCCAGTGTCCTGCACAGTCTCTGGTATCTCTGACTCAACCTCCTCCCCCCCCCTCCTCCAATGTCCTGCACAGTCTCTGGTATCTCTGACTCAACCTCCTCCCCCTCCTCCAGTGTCCTGCACAGTCTCTGGTATCTCTGACTCAACCTCCTCCCCCTCCTCCTCCAGTGTCCTGCACAGTCTCTGGTATCTCTGACTCAACTTCCCCCCCCCCTCCTCCAGTGTCCTGCACAGTCTCTGGTATCTCTGACACAACCCTCCCCCCCCCTCCTCCAGTGTCCTGCACAGTCTCTGGTATCTCTGACTCAACCTCCCCCCCTCCTCCAGTGTCCTGCACAGTCTCTGGTATCTCTGACTCAACCTCCTCCTCCCTCCTCCAGTGTCCTGCACAGTCTCTGGTATCTCTGACTCAACCCCCCCCCCTCCTCCAGTGTCCTGCACAGCCTCTGGTATCTCTGACTCAACCTCCCCCCCCCCTCCAGTGTCCTGCACAGTCTCTGGTATCTCTGACTCAACCTCCTCCCCCCCTCCTCCAGTGTCCTGCACAGTCTCTGGTATCTCTGACTCAACCTCCCCCCCCCCTCCTCCAGTGTCCTGCACAGTCTCTGGTATCTCTGACTCAACCTCCTCCCCCCTCCTCCAGTGTCCTGCACAGTCTCTGGTATCTCTGACTCAACCTCCCCCCCCCCTCCTCCAGTGTCCTGCACAGTCTCTGGTATCTCTGACTCAACCTCCCCCCCTCCTCCAGTGTCCTGCACAGTCTCTGGTATCTCTGACTCAACCTCCTCCCCCTCCTCCAGTGTCCTGCACAGTCTCTGGTATCTCTGACTCAACCTCCCCCCCCCCCTCCTCCAATGTCCTGCACAGTCTCTGGTATCTCTGACTCAACCTCCCCCCCCCCCCCCCTCCAGTGTCCTGCACAGTCTCTGGTATCTCTGACTCAACCTCCCCCCCCCCCCTCCTCCAGTGTCCTGCACAGTCTCTGGTATCTCTGACTCAACCTCCTCCTCCCTCCTCCAGTGTCCTGCACAGTCTCTGGTATCTCTGACTCAACCTCCCCCCCCCTCCTCCAGTGTCCTGCACAGTCTCTGGTATCTCTGACTCAACCTCCCCCCCCCCCTCCTCCAATGTCCTGCACAGTCTCTGGTATCTCTGACTCAACCTCCCCCCCCCCTCCAGTGTCCTGCACAGTCTCTGGTATCTCTGACTCAACCTCCTCCCCCCTCCTCCAGTGTCCTGCACAGTCTCTGGTATCTCTGACTCAACCTCCCCCCCCTCCTCCAGTGTCCTGCACAGTCTCTGGTATCTCTGACTCAACCACCCCCCCCTCCTCCAATGTCCTGCACAGTCTCTGGTATCTCTGACTCAACCCCCCCCCCCCCTCCTCCAGTGTCCTGCACAGTCTCTGGTATCTCTGACTCAACCTCCTCCAGTGTCCTGCACAGTCTCTGGTATCTCTGACTCAACCTCCCCCCCCCCTCCTCCAATGTCCTGCACAGTCTCTGGTATCTCTGACTCAACCCCCCCCCCTCCTCCAGTGTCCTGCACAGTCTCTGGTATCTCTGACTCAACCTCCCCCCCTCCTCCAGTGTCCTGCACAGTCTCTGGTATCTCTGACTCAACCTCCTCCCCCTCCTCCAGTGTCCTGCACAGTCTCTGGTATCTCTGACTCAACCTCCCCCCCCCTCCTCCAATGTCCTGCACAGTCTCTGGTATCTCTGACTCAACCTCCCCCCCCTCCTCCAGTGTCCTGCACAGTCTCTGGTATCTCTGACTCAACCTCCCCCCCTCCTCCAGTGTCCTGCACAGTCTCTGGTATCTCTGACTCAACCTCCTCCTCCCTCCTCCAGTGTCCTGCACAGTCTCTGGTATCTCTGACTCAACCCCCCCCCCCCTCCTCCAGTGTCCTGCACAGCCTCTGGTATCTCTGACTCAACCTCCCCCCCCCCTCCAGTGTCCTGCACAGTCTCTGGTATCTCTGACTCAACCTCCTCCCCCCTCCTCCAGTGTCCTGCACAGTCTCTGGTATCTCTGACTCAACCTCCCCCCCCCCCCTCCTCCAGTGTCCTGCACAGTCTCTGGTATCTCTGACTCAACCTCCTCCCCCCTCCTCCAGTGTCCTGCACAGTCTCTGGTATCTCTGACTCAACCTCCCCCCCCCCCTCCTCCAGTGTCCTGCACAGTCTCTGGTATCTCTGACTCAACCTCCCCCCCCTCCTCCAGTGTCCTGCACAGTCTCTGGTATCTCTGACTCAACCTCCTCCCCCTCCTCCAGTGTCCTGCACAGTTTTTGGTATCTCTGACTCAACCCCCCCCCCCTCCTCCAATGTCCTGCACAGTCTCTGGTATCTCTGACTCAACCTCCCCCCCCCCTCCTCCAATGTCCTGCACAGTCTCTGGTATCTCTGACTCAACCCCCCCCCCCCCTCCTCCAGTGTCCTGCACAGTCTCTGGTATCTCTGACTCAACCTCCCCCCCTCCTCCAGTGTCCTGCACAGTCTCTGGTATCTCTGACTCAACCTCCTCCCCCTCCTCCAGTGTCCTGCACAGTCTCTGGTATCTCTGACTCAACCTCCCCCCCCCCTCCTCCAATGTCCTGCACAGTCTCTGGTATCTCTGACTCAACCTCCCCCCCCTCCTCCAGTGTCCTGCACAGTCTCTGGTATCTCTGACTCAACCTCCCCCCCTCCTCCAGTGTCCTGCACAGTCTCTGGTATCTCTGACTCAACCTCCTCCTCCCTCCTCCAGTGTCCTGCACAGTCTCTGGTATCTCTGACTCAACCCCCCCCCCCTCCTCCAGTGTCCTGCACAGCCTCTGGTATCTCTGACTCAACCTCCCCCCCCCCCTCCAGTGTCCTGCACAGTCTCTGGTATCTCTGACTCAACCTCCTCCCCCCTCCTCCAGTGTCCTGCACAGTCTCTGGTATCTCTGACTCAACCTCCCCCCCCCTCCTCCAGTGTCCTGCACAGTCTCTGGTATCTCTGACTCAACCTCCTCCCCCCTCCTCCAGTGTCCTGCACAGTCTCTGGTATCTCTGACTCAACCTCCCCCCCCCTCCTCCAGTGTCCTGCACAGTCTCTGGTATCTCTGACTCAACCTCCCCCCCCTCCTCCAGTGTCCTGCACAGTCTCTGGTATCTCTGACTCAACCTCCTCCCCCTCCTCCAGTGTCCTGCACAGTTTTTGGTATCTCTGACTCAACCTCCCCCCCCTCCTCCAATGTCCTGCACAGTCTCTGGTATCTCTGACTCAACCCCCCCCCCCCTCCTCCAGTGTCCTGCACAGTCTCTGGTATCTCTGACTCAACCTCCCCCCCCCCTCCTCCAGTGTCCTGCACAGTCTCTGGTATCTCTGACTCAACCTCCTCCTCCCTCCTCCAGTGTCCTGCACAGTCTCTGGTATCTCTGACTCAACCTCCCCCCCCCCTCCTCCAGTGTCCTGCACAGCCTCTGGTATCTCTGACTCAACCTCCCCCCCCCCCCCTCCAGTGTCCTGCACAGTCTCTGGTATCTCTGACTCAACCTCCTCCCCCCTCCTTCAGTGTCCTGCACAGTCTCTGGTATCTCTGACTCAACCTCCCCCCCCCCTCCTCCATTGTCCTGCACAGTCTCTGGTATCTCTGACTCAACCTCCCCCCCACCCCTCCTCCTCCAGTGTCCTGCACAGTCTCTGGTATCTCTGACTCAACCTCCCCCCCCCCCTCCTCCAGTGTCCTGCACAGTCTCTGGTATCTCTGACTCAACCTCCTCCCCCCTCCTCCAGTGTCCTGCACAGTCTCTGGTATCTCTGACTCAACCTCCCCCCCCCCTCCTCCAGTGTCCTGCACAGTCTCTGGTATCTCTGACTCAACCTCCCCCCCCTCCTCCAGTGTCCTGCACAGTCTCTGGTATCTCTGACTCAACCTCCTCCCCCTCCTCCAGTGTCCTGCACAGTTTTTGGTATCTCTGACTCAACCTCCCCCCCCTCCTCCAATGTCCTGCACAGTCTCTGGTATCTCTGACTCAACCCCCCCCCCCTCCTCCAGTGTCCTGCACAGTCTCTGGTATCTCTGACTCAACCTCCCCCCCCCTCCTCCAGTGTCCTGCACAGTCTCTGGTATCTCTGACTCAACCTCCTCCTCCCTCCTCCAGTGTCCTGCACAGTCTCTGGTATCTCTGACTCAACCTCCCCCCCCCTCCTCCAGTGTCCTGCACAGCCTCTGGTATCTCTGACTCAACCTCCCCCCCCCCCCTCCAGTGTCCTGCACAGTCTCTGGTATCTCTGACTCAACCTCCTCCCCCCTCCTCCAGTGTCCTGTACAGTCTCTGGTATCTCTGACTCAACCTCCCCCCCCTCCTCCATTGTCCTGCACAGTCTCTGGTATCTCTGACTCAACCTCCCCCCCACCCCTCCTCCTCCAGTGTCCTGCACAGTCTCTGGTATCTCTGACTCAACCTCCTCCCCCCTCCTCCAGTGTCCTGCACAGTCTCTGGTATCTCTGACTCAACCTCCCCCCCCCCCTCCTCCAGTGTCCTGCACAGTCTCTGGTATCTCTGACTCAACCTCCTCCTCCCTCCTCCAGTGTCCTGCACAGTCTCTGGTATCTCTGACTCAACCTCCCCCCCCCTCCTCCAGTGTCCTGCACAGTCTCTGGTATCTCTGACTCAACCTCCCCCCCCCCCTCCTCCAGTGTCCTGCACAGTCTCTGGTATCTCTGACTCAACCTCCTCCTCCCTCCTCCAGTGTCCTGCACAGTCTCTGGTATCTCTGACTCAACCTCCCCCCCCCCTCCTCCAGTGTCCTGCACAGCCTCTGGTATCTCTGACTCAACCTCCCCCCCCCCCTCTAGTGTCCTGCACAGTCTCTGGTATCTCTGACTCAACCTCCTCCCCCCTCCTCCAGTGTCCTGCACAGTCTCTGGTATCTCTGACTCAACCTCCTCCCCCCTCCTCCAGTGTCCTGCACAGTCTCTGGTATCTCTGACTCAACCTCCCCCCCCTCCTCCATTGTCCTGCACAGTCTCTGGTATCTCTGACTCAACCTCCCCCCCCCCTCCTCCTCCAGTGTCCTGCACAGTCTCTGGTATCTCTGACTCAACCTCCTCCCCCCTCCTCCAGTGTCCTGCACAGTCTCTGGTATCTCTGACTCAACCTCCCCCCCCCCCTCCTCCAGTGTCCTGCACAGTCTCTGGTATCTCTGACTCAACCTCCTCCTCCCTCCTCCAGTGTCCTGCACAGTCTCTGGTATCTCTGACTCAACCTCCCCCCCCCTCCTCCAGTGTCCTGCACAGTCTCTGGTATCTCTGACTCAACCTCCCCCCCCCTCCTCCAGTGTCCTGCACAGTCTCTGGTATCTCTGACTCAACCTCCTCCTCCCTCCTCCAGTGTCCTGCACAGTCTCTGGTATCTCTGACTCAACCTCCCCCCCCCTCCTCCAGTGTCCTGCACAGCCTCTGGTATCTCTGACTCAACCCCCCCCCCCTCCAGTGTCCTGCACAGTCTCTGGTATCTCTGACTCAACCTCCCCCCCCTCCTCCAGTGTCCTGCACAGTCTCTGGTATCTCTGACTCAACCTCCTCCTCCCTCCTCCAATGTCCTGCACAGTCTCTGGTATCTCTGACTCAACCTCCCCCCCCCTCCTCCAGTGTCCTGCACAGTCTCTGGTATCTCTGACTCAACCTCCTCCTCCCTCCTCCAGTGTCCTGCACAGTCTCTGGTATCTCTGACTCAACCCCCCCCCCCTCCTCCAGTGTCCTGCACAGTCTCTGGTATCTCTGACTCAACCTCCTCCCCCTCCTCCAGTGTCCTGCACAGTTTTTGGTATCTCTGACTCAACCTCCCCCCCCCCTCCTCCAATGTCCTGCACAGTCTCTGGTATCTCTGACTCAACCTCCCCCCCCTCCTCCAGTGTCCTGCACAGTCTCTGGTATCTCTGACTCAACCCCCCCCCCCCTCCTCCAGTGTCCTGCACAGTCTCTGGTATCTCTGACTCAACCTCCCCCCCCCCTCCTCCAGTGTCCTGCACAGTCTCTGGTATCTCTGACTCAACCTCCTCCTCCCTCCTCCAGTGTCCTGCACAGTCTCTGGTATCTCTGACTCAACCTCCCCCCCCCCTCCTCCAGTGTCCTGCACAGCCTCTGGTATCTCTGACTCAACCTCCCCCCCCCCCCCTCCAGTGTCCTGCACAGTCTCTGGTATCTCTGACTCAACCTCCTCCCCCCTCCTCCAGTGTCCTGCACAGTCTCTGGTATCTCTGACTCAACCTCCTCCCCCCTCCTCCAGTGTCCTGCACAGTCTCTGGTATCTCTGACTCAACCTCCCCCCCCCCTCCTCCATTGTCCTGCACAGTCTCTGGTATCTCTGACTCAACCTCCCCCCCCCCCCTCCTCCAGTGTCCTGCACAGTCTCTGGTATCTCTGACTCAACCTCCTCCTCCCTCCTCCAGTGTCCTGCACAGTCTCTGGTATCTCTGACTCAACCCCCCCCCCCTCCTCCAGTGTCCTGCACAGTCTCTGGTATCTCTGACTCAACCTCCCCCCCCCCTCCTCCAGTGTCCTGCACAGTCTCTGGTATCTCTGACTCAACCTCCTCCTCCCTCCTCCAGTGTCCTGCACAGTCTCTGGTATCTCTGACTCAACCTCCCCCCCCCCTCCTCCAGTGTCCTGCACAGCCTCTGGTATCTCTGACTCAACCCCCCCCCCTCCAGTGTCCTGCACAGTCTCTGGTATCTCTGACTCAACCTCCTCCCCCCCCTCCAGTGTCCTGCACAGTCTCTGGTATCTCTGACTCAACCTCCCCCCCCCCCTCCTCCAGTGTCCTGCACAGTCTCTGGTATCTCTGACTCAACCTCCTCCCCCCTCCTCCAGTGTCCTGCACAGTCTCTGGTATCTCTGACTCAACCTCCCCCCCCCCTCCTCCAGTGTCCTGCACAGTCTCTGGTATCTCTGACTCAACCTCCTCCTCCAGTGTCCTGCACAGTCTCTGGTATCTCTGACTCAACCTCCCCCCCCCCCTCTCCAGTGTCCTGCACAGTCTCTGGTATCTCTGACTCAACCTCCTCCCCCCTCCTCCAGTGTCCTGCACAGTCTCTGGTATCTCTGACTCAACCTCCTCCTCCCTCCTCCAGTGTCCTGCACAGTCTCTGGTATCTCTGACTCAACCTCCCCCCCCCCCTCCTCCAGTGTCCTGCACAGTCTCTGGTATCTCTGACTCAACCTCCCCCCCCTCCTCCAGTGTCCTGCACAGTCTCTGGTATCTCTGACTCAACCTCCCCCCCCCTCCTCCAGTGTCCTGCACAGTCTCTGGTATCTCTGACTCAACCTCCCCCCCTCCCCTCCTCCAATGTCCTGCACAGTCTCTGGTATCTCTGACTCAACCTCCTCCCCCCCCCCTCCAGTGTCCTGCACAGCCTCTGGTATCTCTGACTCAACCTCCCCCCCCCCTCCTCCAGTGTCCTGCACAGTCTCTGGTATCTCTGACTCAACCTCCCCCCCCCCCCCTCCAGTGTCCTGCACAGTCTCTGGTATCTCTGACTCAACCTCCCCCCCTCCTCCAGTGTCCTGCACAGTCTCTGGTATCTCTGACTCAACCTCCCCCCCTCCTCCAGTGTCCTGCACAGTCTCTGGTATCTCTGACTCAACCTCCCCCCCCTCCTCCAGTGTCCTGCACAGTCTCTGGTATCTCTGACTCAACCCCCCCCCCTCCAGTGTCCTGCACAGTCTCTGGTATCTCTGACTCACCCTCCTCCCCCCCCTCCTCCAGTGTCCTGCACAGTCTCTGGTATCTCTGACTCAACCTCCCCCCCCCTCCTCCAGTGTCCTGCACAGTCTCTGGTATCTCTGACTCAACCTCCTCCCCCCCTCCTCCTCCAGTGTCCTGCACAGTCTCTGGTATCTCTGACTCAACCTCCCCCCCCCTCCTCCAGTGTCCTGCACAGTCTCTGGTATCTCTGACTCCCCCTCCTCCCTCCTCCAGTGTCCTGCACAGTCTCTGGTATCTCTGACTCAACCTCCTCCCCCCTCCTCCAGTGTCCTGCACAGTCTCTGGTATCTCTGACTCAACCTCCTCCCCCCCCCCTCCTCCAGTGTCCTGCACAGTCTCTGGTATCTCTGACTCAACCTCCTCCCCCCCCCCTCCTCCAGTGTCCTGCACAGTCTCTGGTATCTCTGACTCAACCTCCTCCCCCCTCCTCCAGTGTCCTGCACAGTCTCTGGTATCTCTGACTCAACCTCCCCCCCCCCCCTCCTCCAGTGTCCTGCACAGTCTCTGGTATCTCTGACTCAACCTCCTCCCCCCTCCTCCAGTGTCCTGCACAGTCTCTGGTATCTCTGACTCAACCTCCCCCCCCCCCTCCTCCAGTGTCCTGCACAGTCTCTGGTATCTCTGACTCAACCTCCCCCCCTCCCCTCCTCCAATGTCCTGCACAGTCTCTGGTATCTCTGACTCAACCTCCTCCCCCCCCCCCCCCAGTGTCCTGCACAGCCTCTGGTATCTCTGACTCAACCTCCCCCCCCCCTCCTCCAGTGTCCTGCACAGTCTCTGGTATCTCTGACTCAACCTCCCCCCCCCTCCAGTGTCCTGCACAGTCTCTGGTATCTCTGACTCAACCTCCCCCCTCCTCCAGTGTCCTGCACAGTCTCTGGTATCTCTGACTCAACCTCCCCCCCTCCTCCAGTGTCCTGCACAGTCTCTGGTATCTCTGACTCAACCTCCCCCCCCTCCTCCAGTGTCCTGCACAGTCTCTGGTATCTCTGACTCAACCCCCCCCCCCTCCAGTGTCCTGCACAGTCTCTGGTATCTCTGACTCACCCTCCTCCCCCCCCCCCTCCTCCAGTGTCCTGCACAGTCTCTGGTATCTCTGACTCAACCTCCCCCCCCCCCTCCTCCAGTGTCCTGCACAGTCTCTGGTATCTCTGACTCAACCTCCTCCCCCCCTCCTCCTCCAGTGTCCTGCACAGTCTCTGGTATCTCTGACTCAACCTCCCCCCCCCCCCCTCCTCCAGTGTCCTGCACAGTCTCTGGTATCTCTGACTCCCCCTCCTCCCTCCTCCAGTGTCCTGCACAGTCTCTGGTATCTCTGACTCAACCTCCCCCCCCCCTCCTCCAGTGTCCTGCACAGTCTCTGGTATCTCTGACTCAACCTCCCCCCCCCCTCCTCCAGTGTCCTGCACAGTCTCTGGTATCTCTGACTCAACCTCCCCCCCCCTCCTCCTCCAGTGTCCTGCACAGTCTCTGGTATCTCTGACTCAACCTCCTCCCCCCTCCTCCAGTGTCCTGCACAGTCTCTGGTATCTCTGACTCAACCTCCCCCCCCCCCTCCAGTGTCCTGCACAGTCTCTGGTATCTCTGACTCAACCTCCCCCCCCCCCCTCCTCCAGTGTCCTGCACAGTCTCTGGTATCTCTGACTCAACCTCCCCCCCCTCCTCCTCCAGTGTCCTGCACAGTCTCTGGTATCTCTGACTCAACCTCCTCCCCCCCCCTCCTCCAGTGTCCTGCACAGTCTCTGGTATCTCTGACTCAACCTCCCCCCCCCCTCCTCCAGTGTCCTGCACAGTCTCTGGTATCTCTGACTCAACCTCCCCCCCCCTCCTCCAGTGTCCTGCACAGTCTCTGGTATCTCTGACTCAACCTCCCCCCCCCCTCCTCCAGTGTCCTGCACAGTCTCTGGTATCTCTGACTCAACCTCCCCCCCCCCCTCCAGTGTCCTGCACAGTCTCTGGTATCTCTGACTCCCCCTCCAATCACCAGTGCGGAGTGCTGAGAAAATCGGGAGGCGGAGCTCACTGAAGCTCCTGTCGGGCTGGCCAGAGGAAGGGAGGAGGTGAGCTGAATTCTTTTTTTCCTGAGAAAAGTCTCCTAGGGAGCAAAGCTGCCAAGTTTAGGAGTATTTGTAGTGCAAGTGATGCAGTAAAGGGTTAAGGTGACAGGAGAATCAGACGAGATAGAGAGTGTATTAGGGGGGGGGGGGGGGGCAGTGACTGTGCAGCCCAATCACAGCTGACAGATACCTCCTGAGCAGCACACATGTAATACAAACATCCCCCAATCACTCAGACTAGATAATGTGACAGTAATGTGTGACCATTCATGTAACCTTTATATATATGATGAGTCTACACTTCTGATTGGACAGACTCAGAGCTTGGATAACACAGAGTTATATGAATTGTCATACATTACCTTCACATCATCTGTACATACAGAGTGCTGGGGGCTGGATTATATATATACATGTATGTGCTTACGGTTTATAAGAGCCCTTTCACACTGGAGCACCCATAACGTCGGCGGTAATACGCCACTATTTTTACCGCATTTCGGCCGCTAGCGGGGCAGTTTTACCCCCGCTGGCGGCCGAGAAAGTGTTAAAACGGCTCGCAATGTGCTGCTGAAGCAGCACATTGCGTGCAGTATAGCCGCACTGTCCCATTCATTTCAATGGGCATGCAGCGGTGGAGGCGCGGAAAACTCACCGTTCCTTCACCGCTGCAATGATGCAGCTAGCAGGACGTTTTCTAACGTCCTGCTAGCGCAACGCTCCAGTGTGAAAGCCCTCTGGCCTCTCCCCTCGGGCTTTCACACTGGAATGAATGGGGCAGCAGTTTAGCAGCGTTTTGCAGGCGCTATTTTAAACGCTATAGCGCCTGCAATACGCTCCAGTGTGAAAGGGGTGTAACAGATTGTTTTCATTGAATAATACTGCTGTTTGATTTATTGCTGTATATATTAGTAGATGAGCAGAAGAGCTTTTTTTGCATTATAGACCTCACCATCTGAACAATTCTCAGCCCCCAAATCCCCCCAGCTTATATCACCCCCAGACCACTTTATACATCCAGCTGAGGGACATCATTCCATAGTCACTTTCCTTTCCTTATCTTCCCAAAATCACTCCCGGGTCACCCCACAGACACTACAGGAAATTCCTAACCCCATCTTACCCACCACTGTCCTCTCCTCTACATACTTCCCCCATCATACCCACCCTAGTCTTCTCCTCTACATACTGCCCCCATCATACCCACCACAGTCCTCTCCTCTACATACTGCCTCCATCATACCCACCACAGTCCTCTCCTCTACATACTGCCTCCGTCATACCCACCACAGTCCTCTCCTGTACATACTGCCCCCGTCATACCCACCACAGTTCTCTCCTCTACATACTGCCCCCCTCATACCCACCACAGTCCTCTCCTCTACATACTTTCCCCATCATACCCACCACAGTCCTATCCTCTACATACTGCCCCCGTCATACCCACCACAGTCCTCTCCTCTACATACTGCCCCCGTCATAACCACCACAGTCCTCTCCTCTACATACTGCCCCCGTCATACCCACCACAGTCCTCTCCTCTACATACTGCCCCCGTCATACCCACCACAGTCCTCTCCTCTACATACTGCCCCCGTCATACCCACCACAGTCCTCTCCTCTACATACTGCCCCCGTCATACCCACCACATCCTATCCTCTACATACTGCCCCCGTCATACCCACCACAGTCCTCTCCTCTACATACTGCCCCCGTCATACCCACCACAGTCCTCTCCTCTACATACTGCCCCCGTCATACCCACCACAGTCCTCTCCTGTACATACTGCCCCCATCATACCCACCACAGTCCTCTCCTGTACATACTGCCCCCATCATACCCACCACAGTCCTCTCCTCTACATACTGCCCCCGTCATACCCACCACAGTCCTCTCCTCTACATACTGCCCCCGTCATACCCACCACAGTCCTCTCCTCTACATACTGCCCCCGTCATACCCACCACAGTCCTCTCCTCTACATACTGCCCCCGTCATACCCACCACAGTCCTCTCCTGTACATACTGCCCCCATCATACCCATCACAGTCCTCTCCTGTACATACTGCCCCCATCATACCCACCACAGTCCTCTCCTGTACATACTGCCCCATCATACCCACCACAGTCCCCCTCCTCTACATACTGCCTCCGTCATCCCCTCTACACTCCTCTCCTCTACATACTGCCCCTGTCATACCCACCACAGTCCTCTCCTCTACATACTGCCCCCGTCATACCCACCACAGTCCTCTCCTCCTACATACTGCCCCCGTCATACCCACCACAGTCCTCTCCTCTACATACTGCCCCCGTCATACCCACCACAGTCCTCTCCTGTACATACTGCCCCCGTCATACCCACCACAGTCCTCTCCTGTACATACTGCCCCCATCATACCCACCACAGTCCTCTCCTGTACATACTGCCCCCATCATACCCATCACAGTCCTCTCCTGTACATACTGCCCCCATCATACCCACCACAGTCCTCTCCTGTACATACTGCCCCATCATACCCACCACAGTCCCCCTCCTCTACATACTGCCTCCGTCATCCCCTCTACACTCCTCTCCTGTACATACTGCCCCCATCATACCCTCCGCAATCCTTTCATGTACATACTGCCTCCATCTTACCCTCTGCACTCCTCTCCTGCTGACTCTGATGTAAAGGGGAGACTCTGCTGACTCTGATGTAAAGGGGAGACTCTTCTGACTCTGATGTAAAGGGGAGACTCTGCTGACTCTGATGTAAAGGGGAGACTCTGCTGACTCTGATGTAAAGGGGAGACTCTGCTGACTCTGATGTAAAGGGGAGACTCTGCTGACTCTGATGTAAAGGGGAGACTCTGCTGACTCTGATGTAAAGGGGAGACTCTGCTGACTCTGATGTAAAGGGGAGACTCTGCTGACTCTGATGTAAAGGGGAGACTCTGTTGACTCTGATGTAAAGGGAGACTCTTGTAATTAATTCCATATGATTAGAAATGTTATTTAGTCACAAAAATATATGTATAGTGTATACTACATAACAAAATTGCTGTGCATTGCTTTGTACAGAGGTAATGAATTTAATGTATTACAAAAAATAAAAATAAAATGGAGTGCGCTGCTTAAGCGTTCGGGTTTGGCTTGACGAAAAGGTGGCAACCCTACCCTCGGGGGCCCCAAATTCTCAATCTGCTTGGGGCCCCCAAATTCCTTCAAACGGCCCTGGTCTGGTGTACGGTTCCCCTTTTGGCCGGTGGGTGGCACTGTTGCCCAGGCCCAGGGTCGAACCTCAGGCGACACAGTGGCATGATTGGGTATCCTCTCTCAGCTACCGTGCGGGGGCGGGGTTTCGCCTGCTGTGCATGCCGGGAAGGCATACATAAAGGGCAGACGCCATTAGGAGGGAGGCGTGCGCTGATGGAGGGCAAGGGAGTGTGCCCCATGGGGGTGCGTGATCTGGTTAAGGAGTTTAGGGCACCTTTAGCCCGAGGCTACAACGTTCCGGGTAGGCCCAGTACCTTCAACTGGGCCTACAATTAGAACACTGGAGTCCCAGGGTACCCAGGTGAGGGTAACCCGCTCTGACTGAGAGGAAGCCAGGGGAGGATCGGTCCCACGGAAGAGATGAATGATAGTAGGTCGCGGTCTCGGGAGAGGCCTGTTGACCTGTCAGAGGGAAGGATTCCGTGCTCCGCAAGATAACCCTGTAAAGTGCCCATTGGCATCATCGGTTCTTCAAGTTTTACAGAGGTTCAAGTAAAGTTCTGGATTCAGGAATAACAGGATTCTGCTCCATTAGAGGATCTCCTGAACCCGTCCCAGGCGGGGGACAAAGTTACAGTATTGTTCAAGCTCCACTCCAGCTGCTAGAACTGTGAGAGGGATCTATCCGGGTGAGCTAAACCCACTCGGGATCGAGTGGCGATGAGTAAGCCAAGTGGTATGTGCCTGAATCTACCTTCTAACTTCGCTAGCTTCTTTCTCTCTTAAATTTCCCCGTTAACTGAGGCAAAGGAAAATAAACTCTTTGTTGGAGTTGAAGTTGTGTGGCCATTGACTTTCTTTGGGGAAGGAACATAGACTTTTCCCTATACTCTAGGGACGAGAACCAGTGAACGGGAGGTAACTCGCTGCAGGACCCAAAAATAAAGAACACCGCTCAACCTTCTAAACCAGGAGGATCCGGGCATGTGGCACGGTGTGCCTTTATCCCTGCAAGGTGGAGGTAAGCAGGAGAAAGGGTCTGTGTGCTACATAAGCATTAGCTAAAACTTATATGGATGTCTTGGAACATAGTGGAGGAGGTGAGGGGAATCTACAGACTGTTACAGCATAGATCAGGGGAGGCAGCGGGCTGGGTGGTGGCTGGGTGGTGGCTGGGTGGTGGTGAGCTGGATGCATTCAGGCAAACCACCTGATGGCCAGTGTGGAATGTGATTAACCCCACACCGAGGAGCTGGGTTCAAGGCAAAGATGGAATGTGGAAACTCACAGATAATGGCCAAAAAAGCATTGGACAGCCAGGGCGGCCGAGATCTTGATCACCAACACACCTGGATAGCAGGCTGAAAGCCAGGGGTGCAAATCGCCAGAGAAGCCGATCCTTAAGCCGCGGCTGCAGTGTATCCTCACACACACTGTGCAGTCTTGTATAGACCTTGTGCAAGGGATAGCAGTGGGTAGACATACGCGTTTCAGGGTCCTGACCCTTTTTCAATGTCATCTTTTGACGTTGACGTTGAAAAAGGGGCAGGACCCTGAAACGCATACGCCTACCCACTGCTATCCCTTGCACAAGGTCTATACAAGACTACACAGTGTGTGTGAGAAAACACTTCAGCCGTGGCTTGAGGATCGGCTTCTCTGGCAGTTTGTATCCCTGGCTTTCAGTCTTTGAGATCTCAGCCACCCCTGCTGTCCAGCACTTTTTTGGCCATTATCTGCGGGCTTCCACATTCCATCTTTGCCTTGAGCCAGGCTCCTCGGAGTGGGATAGCTGCTGTGAAAGCAATGGGAGGCTGCTGACTCTTGCAGCTAATCATGGCCACTGGCATGTTATCTCTTATGGGGTGATTGCATGGGAGCAATCAGCCCTGGATGCAAACTGCCTACAGTGTGTCCTAATAGGACTCTGACAGCAAAAAAATAAACTGAACAGGGTTTTAAATATTCTCTACTCTATTCAAATTAAAAAAGAAAACGTTTTCACTATATATACTTTAACCTAACTAATAAAGTGAACTTAAAAGGGGCTGTAAAGGTTTGTTTTGTATTTTCTAAATAGGTTCCTTTAAGCTAGTGCATTGTTGGTTCACTTACCTTACTTAGCCGTTCTGGCTGGGGGCTAGTCAGCGTGCTCCCCCCTTCCCTTGGGACTACATCCCTGTGTTCACAGCGTCTCCCCGCAGGGATGTAGTCCCAAAGGAGGGGGCGAGCACGCTGACTGACCCCCACAGCGTCTCCCCGCAGGGATGTAGTCCCAAGGGAGGGGGCGAGCACGCTGACTGACCCCCACAGCGTCTCCCCGCAGGAATGTAGTCCCAAGGGAGGGGGCGAGCATGCTGACTGACCCCCACAGCGTCTCCCCGCAGGAATGTAGTCCCAAGGGAGGGGGCGAGCATGCTGACTAACCCCCACAGCCTCTCCCCGCAGGGATGTAGTCCCAAGGGAGGGGGCGAGCACGCTGACTAACCCCCAGCCAGAACGGCTCGGATGATGGGGGCAAGCTTACTGAGGAGGAACAGGAAGTGAGAAATTCAGACAAAGAAAAAAAACATTTAGAAGGGAAATCGAAGGAAAAGGTAAGTGAACCAACAATGCACTAGCTTAAAGGAACCTATTTAGAAAATAAAAAACAAACCTTTACAACCCCTTTAACACTACCCAAACCTAGCTCCTAATCTAAACTCTAACAATAACCCCTACTCTGCTGACTTAAGGTACTCTAGGTTGATATCAAACCCAGAAAGCACCAGTGCCAAGATCTAACAACCCAATCCAACCTTCGCACATACCACAGTAAAGAAAATTCCATGATGCTAGAAGGATAGTAGTGTGCCTACATAGGTTGGTATAATAACCATGTATTTCATTTTTTCAGATCTTTAAAAAAGCCAGTCAACTAATAGTGAAAAATTTGGATGACTATCTTACATTTTTTTTGTCAGTAGTACTGTACTTAAGACAATTTACCACTCTATTAAAGAGGAGCTACAGTCTTTCTTAAAAAAAAAAAAAAAGTCAGCATCTACAAACACTGTAGCTATCGACTTTTAAAAAAGACACTACTGCCCTTACACTGCCAAGCAAACCCTTTTTATCACTTCTCATCCAGTCTCCGTCAACTCTTCTCTACCTTCAACTCTCTGCTTCGCTCTCCATTGGCTCCATCGACTTACTCAATGAGCAGGAGATTGCTAAATCACTTAAAAAATAAGATTGATACAATTCGAGAGGAGATCTCCTCTGAAGATACCTCTCCCACCTAATACTCTATGTCCAAAGGTACAATTATTACTCCCCTCATTCATGCTACCATAGACAGGATTGCTAAACTTTTTTCTAACTCCCACCTAACCACCTCCCCCCCTGGACTCTGTTCCCTCTCAAATACTGTGACCCACTGGCTCTATCCTTTACTCTCCAACTCACAGCTTCAATCTCTCCCTCCCTACTGGCATCTTCCCCAACTCTCTAAAACATGCACTAGTCACCCCATACATAAAAAGCATTCCTTGGACCCCGCAAACCTCAACAACCTAATCTCCTTGCTCCCCTTCTTTCTCCAAATTCCTTGAATGCCTGGTCTACAAACAACTCAGTGACCACCTCATTAAGCAGTGGCGGTGCGTCCATAGTGAGCGCAGGAGCGCCGCCCCCTTTTTCCTGCACCCGTCACTCAATAGAAAGATTCATGCATTGCATGAATCTATCTATTGTTGCCGCTGCCGACAGGGCCGCCATCAGGGGGGTACATGCTGTAAGGGGCGCGGATGGCAACCCCCCCTTTTTATTTTTTTTATTTTTTGTAAGGGGTCCAGAGGTCCCCAGGGCCCGGATGGCAACCCTTTCTTTTTTTTTAATATTTTTTTTCTTTATTTTTATTTTTAAAAAAAATAATTTCTTTTAATTTTTTGTAAGGGGTCCAGAGGTCCCCGGAGGCCTGGAGGTCCCCAGGGCCCCGGTTGGCAACCGCCCTTTTTTTATAAAAAAAAAATATTTTTATTTTTTATTTTTTTGCAAGGGGTCCAGAGGTCCCCAGGGCCCTGGATGGCAACCCCCCCTTTTTTTTGTTCATCAGCACTCAAAGCCCCCCCCGACCTCAACAATTCGCGGCGGCAGCACCCCCCGCCTCTCAATTCGCGGCAGCCCCCCCGCTTTTCAATTTGCCGTGGCAGCACCCCCCTGGTTCTCCTCTGCTCCAGGGGGCCCATGCCTGAAGCTGTGTAAGGGACCCCAAAATTCCTGATAGCGGCCCTGGCTGCCACCCACTATTCAGGTGTCCGGCCCCCTGTTGAGTGTCGGCCATCGGAATTACAGTGGTGGGTGTATTTTGGAAGTGCCTGATTAGAGTCAGAGGCTTTAATAGGCTTCCCGATTAGAGCCTGTGGGCTCTAATCGGCTTATAAATGGTTAAACAGAGGGCGCACGGCTGTGCGTTCCCTGTTTAAACAATGCTGTGTTAGGGAAGCGATTCCCTAACACACTGACCCACCTCTCAGCCAATCAGGTGCACCGGGTCTGGTTACCGGTCACCTGATTGGCTGAAGCGACAGGTGCTGTGATTGGACGCCTATCAGGCATTCAATCATAGCAGAGATGACATCGAGGACAGGAGAAGACATCGAGGACTCGGAGGGAGCGTGGAGGAGGAAGGCGCTGACCCGAGAAAGGTAAGTGCCGGACAGGGGTGGGGGGGCAAACTGGCTGCATTTGAGGGGGAAACTGGCTGCATTTGATGATTTTTTTTCCAGTTTGTTTGCGCCTCCCCCAAAATTTTGAGCACCAGCTGCCACTGTCATTAAGAATAACCTTCTTAATCCCCTTCAGTCCGAATTTAGCCCTCAACACTCCACAGAAACTGCTCTCCTAAAACTCACATACGATTTACTAACACCTAAAAGCAATGGACACCATTCTGTACTCCTACTTCTGGACCTTTTCGGCAGCCTTTGATATGGTTGACCATCCCCTCCTCCTTAAAAAAACGTTACTCCTTTGGTGTCCATGACTGTATTCTTCTTTGGTTCTCATCCTACCTATCCCACCGCATGTTCAGTGTCATTTACAATTCCACTTCTTCCTCTCCTCTTCCTTTCCCTATCAGGGGTCCCCAAGGTTCTGTTCTTGGACCTCTCCTATTCTAGATCTACACCTCCTCCCTTGGTCAAATAATATCCTCCCATGGCTTTTAATATAATTTCTATGCTGACGACACCCAAAATTTATCTCTCTACCCCTCAGCTCACAGCATCAGTCACCTCACGTATCACTAATTTACTGAACATCATATCAGTCTGGATGTCACACCACTTCCTCAAAAAATAATCTATCCAAAACAGAGCTAATAATATTTCCTCCCCCACGTGCCCCTTCTCCTTATTTCTCCGCCAAGATCAATGAAACCACCATCAACCCGTTACCCCATGCCAGGGTGCTAGATTTTGTCCTGGACTCTGAACTCTCCTTTCAGCCCCACATCCAATCATTGTCAAAAGCTTTCCGCCTCAACCTCCGCAACATCCCCAAAATACGCCCCTTCCAAAGCAATGACACCACAAAGCTTATAATCCACTCTCTGGTCATCTCTCGCCTTGACTACTGCAACTCCCTCCTCATTGGATTCCCTCTACATATGTTATCCCCCCTTTAGTCCATCACGAATGCTGCTGCCAGACTCATCCACCTTACCAACCACTCAGTGTCTGCTACCCCTCTGTGGCAATCCCTCCATTGGCTGGCACTCACCCAACTAATTAAATTCAAAATACTAATAGTAACTTACAAAGCCATCCACAACTCTGGACCCCGCTACATCACTAACCTAGTCTCAAAATACCAACCAAATTGTTCCCTTTGTTCCTCCCAAGACCTCCTGCTCTATAGTCACCTTCTCCCATGCTTGCCTCAAATTACTTCTCTCAAGCCTCTCCCATCCTATGGAACTCCCTACCCCAATATGTTCAGCTATCTCTTACTCTGTCCATTTTTATGCAATCCTTGAAAACCCTTCTCTTCATAGAAGCCTATCCCACCTAACAACTGTATTTCCACTCCATCTCTATCTCCTAATCCCCCTATGCTATGAGTAAGCACTTCTAAGTGTGAAACGCGTTAGCTGTCCCCATTTTTCTGTTGCTGTGACATGTAGTGCCTGTTTTCATTTTACTTTGTGAATAAAGCCACGTTGGATTGGAGTGCGGCTGTCCAGATCATCATTATTTTCTCAATCACCTAATCCCCCACAGTTATTACCTTTTGTATCATGTGCCCCTCCCTTTTAGATTGTAAGCTCTAATGAGCAGGGCCCTCCATTTCCTCCTGTATTGAATTGAATTGTAACTGTACTGTCTGCCCTTGTGTTGTAAAGCGCTGCGCAAACTGATGGCACTATATAAATCCTGTATAATAATAATAATACTGGTCTAGGAGTCCAGCGTTGCCATCACCCAGGTAGGTTCTTCATTGGTCTTCGGGTCCCTGGTGGCACCATCTTGTTATGGGAAGCTGGCTGTGACTTCCTGTTTCGCAGCCTGCACCTCACTGCACATGCGAAAGACGTGCTGCGCATTTGGACTAGTCCCCTAGCCTCCTGGACTAGTCACCCAGCCTCCTAGGGGGTTGGGTCGTGATGTTCCACCTCCAAAAATGTTAGAGGATGGGGGGGGCAGAACTTCCCTTTTTAGGTAATGTTCCGCTTTAGAAATCTTCCATTGCCGTTACTCAAACATGCATAAAAAAGTTCCAAACATAATACGCATTACATAATTATCAAGTGTCCCTGATTTTTAGCATCACTACCAGAGTTTACAGATTTGCCTGGAATTTATTGTGTCTGAAAAACCCATCCCTTGTTTTTAATTTTGACTCACTGTTCTTTTCTGTGTGCCAACTCTTGGTCTCAATTTGTTCTGTATTATTTTCTTAGGTAACGTGATTGTTATTTTAATTTAAAAAAATCAGCATTTACAAACATGTTATACTTACCTGCTCTGTGCAATGGTTTTGCACAGAGCAGCCCTGATCCTCCTCTTCTGGGTTCCCTTGGTAATGCTCCTGGCTCCTCCCCCCTGCCGAGTGCCCCCATAGCAAGATGCTTGCTATAGCAGCACTCATGCAGGCTCGCTCCCCCGTTCCTTCCATACTGGCTGTGATTGACAGCAGCAGGAGCCAATGGTGGCTCCCGCTGCTGTCTCTGAGCTGATCTGGAGAGTGAGAACCGAGAGAGCCTCTGCTCTTGTGCACATCGCCAGATTGAGATCAGGCTCAGGTAAGTATAAGGGGGTGCTGTGTGCGTGTGTTTGTGGGGGGTGGACAGCTGTATACAGGAGTTTTTTGTTTTTTTTAACCTTAATGCAGAGAATGCATTAAAGTGTTACTAAACCCACAACAGTAAAATCAGTCTGTATATGCAGTAAATCATACTTGTTATACTCACTGTGGAACCTGAGGGGTTAATCATTTGCATTGATTAACAAGGCTGTTGGATCCTATCTTCTCTGATCATCCCTTTTTTATATTGTCCCCAATCCATCTCCTGATAAGACAGAGCCTTTGGGGGCACTCTGCACATGCTCAGTTTGGTGTGTATTGTAAGAGAGTTTTTTCTTGGGAGAGTGCATGTGATCAGCACAGGGCCAATCAGCACTGTCCAGACAGAGGGCCAGGGGTCATAGGACAGTCAGAGTATAATGAAAACTCCTCCTACAAGATTTAAACAGACACTTATAGAAGTCACAAGACTGCTATATACTGCCGATGAGAAAAGGAATTCAGCCATTTAGCCGTTCATATTTACTAAAACTATTGCATTTCCAAGTTCTGTGTACTGTGGGAGACCAGATATAGTGAATGCAGGGTCCTGGGTTTAGTAAAAAGCCTTCAGCCTTTAGAACCATTTTAAAAGATAACTAAATCCAAGAAACAATGCAATATATTGCAGTTTATCAGTCCTTGGATAGGGTGGCTGCATTTGTTTTCTTTTTTAGGCTGAGAACATTTTCTACAAGTATAGAAAAATACTTGTCAATCCTGCCAGGAATGCAGTGTTCTTGTCACTTCCTGTGAACTGAAAAATAAAACGGATCTTTGTCAGTCAAATCTCTTTTGCAGGTTTGAACATGATTGCTGGCCATGAAAAAACATTTTTGATCCATTACTTTGATACATGTGTTTTATATGGGAGGAACAGCAATAAGTTCACAGAGGGCGTTTTGGGAATAGCCCCCCTGTATTACAAGCAGGTAAGTGAAAGAGGTTCCTGGATCTCCCAATTACTAAGATAAAGAAATAGGGTGGATTGGATCACATCAGCAGTGCTTGTATAAAAAATCTGCTCCGAGAAGATAGCCTAAGCTCCTTGTATGTTTGAAAAGCTTTATTTTGCATTTGGACTAAAGTATATATATACACCTTTAGGGCTCATTCAGGCTGGACTCTTTGTCATGCTTATTGCTTTATTTTCCAGTTGAGAGAAAATCCATTGTTTTTTAATAGACGCTGTACACACTGTTACTTTGTATTGATTTGCACTTAAAAAAGTCCAACGTGCTGCATTTGGGTGCCATGATCTGCATTTTACCATTAAAGTTAAAACAATTTTGTAAACAATGCAATGCATCTAAATGGATATCACTGCAAAACAACTTAGGTGTGCAAGTATGCAAATAGCTAAATTCACGGAAATACAGAAGTGTCAATTCTCCTACCTGCAAAAGATTTGTAATTTTCTCAGCCATCCTTTTCAATCTGAATACCACTGACAGACAGCATAGCCAGGTCTATGGCAGGCCATACATTACATTATGCAATTTTCCTTCCTTCAACCATGGGTTGAAGGAAAGAAAATTGATCGATTTCCCATTCAATACAGTCCGTATTGACCGAGGAATCCCTCCTGCAGCTCTATTGTGTGCTTCTGGAGGAGAGCCTTCCTCACCAGAAGAATAAAATCATCACTACTGGCAGCTATAGCCACTGGCAGTGATCAGGTTAAAAAAAAAAAAAAAGGACAAGCTGGTTGTACTGAAGTCGATCAATGGATTACAACCAGCTTGCCCATAGACGGATCAAAATTTGGTTAATTCAATTTTGATCAATCTATGGCTGGCTTAATGCCGCGTACACACGATCGTTTTTAATGACGAGAAAATTACATTTTTTAAAATGGTCATTAAAAATGATCGTGTGTGGGCTTCAGAGCATTTTTCACGACATGAAAAAATTGGAACACGCTCTAATTTTTCATGTCGTTTTTTACATTGTCGTTTTTCTCGTCATGAAAAACAGCCGCGTGTAGGCTTTAACGACGTGAAAAAAAATGCGCATGCTCAGAATCAAGTATGAGACGGGAGCGCTCGTTCTGGTAAAACTAGCGTTCCTAATGGAGATAGCACATTCGTCACGCTGTAACGGACTGAAAAGCACAAGGCTGAAAAGCGCGAATCGTCTCTCAACAAACTTTACTAACATGAAGGGTGGCACCATCCGAATGGAACTTCCCCTTTATAGTGCCGTCGTACGTGTTATACGTCACCGCGTTTTACATGAGCATTTTTTTCCACGATAGTGTGTAGGCAAGGCAGGCTTGAGAAGAATCACGTCGAGAAAAATGCATTTTTTTTCAATGACATTAAAAACGGTCGTGTGTACGCGGCATAAGACCTTACTTTTCTCCAACGCAGATAAAGTCAAGGACTGCTCAAGCCTATGACTGAATGGTGCAGTAGCAACAACACACTAATGAGGTCAGCCCTTTGTACTACACTCCTCTAAAGCCTCGTACACACGGCCGAAAATCTCGTCAAGAAAAAACACGTTGTTTTTCTTGACGAGATTCTTGGACAAGAAACTTGTCCCGGCCGAGTGTACACACGCTCGATTCAAAGAACACGCGGTTCTTTGAATGGAGTGAACGCGGTGACGTCATCGACTACGACGAGCGTGCGCTCGTCACATTCGATGCCGTCGCCGCCATCTTGCTACACCCTATCTATGCCTAGGAAGCTACCGCGCATGCGTCAAAGTCATTTCGAGCATGCGCGGGCTTCCCGGAGGACAGGTAAGTGTACACACACACACAATTTTCTCGTCGAGAAACAGGCTGACGAGAATCTCGATGAGAAAATAGAGAGCAGGTTCTCTATATTTCTCGTCGAGATTCTTGTCGGTTTTCTTGACGAGAAACCATACACACGAATGATTTTCTCGGCAAGAAAGCTATCTCGGCAGTTTTCTTGTCGTTTCTTGCCGAGAAACTCGTTCGTGTGTACGAGGCTTCTGGCTGCCCAAAGATGGGTCATTTTCTTTTGATCAGCCAGTGGATTCAGCGGATCAGCCAGCGAATTCCAGATTCTGCCATTCTCACAATGGAGAATGGTGGATGGAGGATACCTCTCCGCTGTGCTATTGTATTCTGACAGGTAGAACTCCTCCGCTGTTAGTATACGCTTGTCAGCGATGTAGCCACTGATCAAGTGAAAATTTTGCAACTTTCCAACAGTTGCTAGATCGATTTCTGTCAAGCAGGAACAGCCATAGAGGGATTAAAACTCGTCTGATCCCTGCTGAACTAGCTGAATTTCGATCCTTCTATGGCCAGCTTCAGGCAACACCTTGAGAACTTTACAATGTAGTACAATCTGACTGGCCAGGCAGGGATCTGAGTCCGTTTTCTATATCGGTCCCTTTGTTAAATGAACATTCAATCCACTTTTTATTTCACTCTAAAATAGAAAGTGGCATGGGTGACACAGATGGGGCTGCAGATAAGGGGGACCACCGGTCCTCTTGTAGGGGGTCTGGACACACAGGTGTGCCCAGACAGGGGGGGTTGGTGCAGTAGGGTGGGCGGGTCAATTACAGGAACAATGCACTGTGCTGCTCTCCCTCCCTGCAGCAGCTAAAAAAAAGACAGTTTCTCCCCTCTCCCTCCGGCAGGCTTTCAGCTGCTGGAGGAGAGATGTACAGTGCATCATTCCTGTAATTGCCCCTTCTCCCCCGCCACAGTGCTGCCGGCTTTCAGTTCCCGCCAGGCGCTGCGGGTACACAAAGGGAAGTGTCAGCTGTCAGGACTGAGAGCGGCAGAAGGGACCAGTAAATACTGGTATGTTATTTTCTGGATCCTTTCTTTTTTGAATGAACACAGTGAGCAATCGGTACCGATTGCTCCTCTGTTCGTTGATAACTGAGCATTGTAAACTATGTTTACTATGCTTCCGTTTATGAATGAATAGGAGCACCTGTCTCCTGTTCATTCATCTTCAGTGCCGAAAAAGGAATAGGAATTAGAGAGTCTGTGTCCTCAATTCCTTTCTCTTTGGAAGATGTAAAAAAAAAAAAAAAAACATAAAAAAATTAAGGGTTTATTCACACTGGTTCTCTGGCTCATACAGTGTGAACGAGCAATTTGTTGCGTCTGTTACTCTATGGGGATGCAGCAGGTACATAACCTCAGCCGCAGGTTGTAATTTGATAGGTGTGTAGGTGTGGGTGGGCCCAAATGCATCCTGTTTGGGGCCGTACACCTGCATCCACACGCCTGTCAAATTAGAACCTGCGGCTGTGTTCATACAGCTGCTGCATCCCCATAGTGTAACATAGCCTGCCTGCACACAGCAATAGCCATATTTAAAAAAACTGTTGATTCACACTGCACAGTCCATGCACCCATGTGAATGAGCCCCAAGACCGCATTTACACACAGAACTTTAATACAGTTTTAGCTTTTAGATTTAGCAGAAATGTTGTAAGTTATGTTATGTTTGCATCCGCTAATAATGATTTTAGTGTATTTTTTGGTGAAAGTATTGTTTTGATATTTTCGAGGGGGGGGGGGGGGGGCTGTCATGTAGGCTGTAACATGTCTGAGCCAGCATGCCACTATAGACAGTTTCTTGTGTCATTGTAATGCATTGCACAGGAAGATTTGTTAACTGCTTAAAGTGGTTGTAAACCCACTAACACAACATGCACCTACAGGTAAGCCTAGATTAAGGCTTACCTGTAGGTGCATGAAATATCTCCTTAACCGATTAAGGAGATATTTAAAACCGGCGCCGCTGACGTCATGCACATGCGCACTAGCGGGCCGGCTAAGTAGCCAGATTTCTGAATGGAGGTAGCCGGCCCGAGCGCGCATGCGTGGGACGTCATCGCCGCTCCTGGGCCAATAACAGCGCCGGAGCGGCGATACACGGAAGGCAGAGGGGAGCAAGATGGCATCGGAGGTGTCCGAGCACCGCTGTGGGGGCTTCGATCTCAGGTAAGTGATTCATAATGAGCTAGTAAGCTATGCATACTATATCATTATGTCTTTGTTTTGCAGGTTGTTTAAAAAAAAAAAAAAAAAAGCGGGGTTTACAACCACTTTAAAGGAACACTAAAGAATTTTTTTTTTTTTAAAAATAACAAACATGTTATACTTACCTCCGCTGTGCAGCTCGTTTTGCACAGAGTGGCCCCGATCCACGTCTTCTGGGGTCCCTCAGCGGCTGTCTCGGCTCCTCCCTGCAATCACTCACCACCTATATGCGAGCGAGCTTGCATGGAGGCGAGTAATTGCGGGCAGCGCTCCTGGGATACAGCCAGCGGCTATTGCCGCTCACTGTATCACTCGGCCCCGCCCCCTGGCACGCCGCGTCATTGGATGTGATTGACAGCAGCGCAAGCCCATGGCTGTGCTGCTTTTAACCCATCCACTGTAACCAATCAACGGCCAGACTAAACGTCGTAGAGGATGTCGGGGGCGAGCGCAGGACTTTCGAGGGGTCAGGTAAGTAAAACGGGGGGGCTGGGAGCGGCGGTATTGTCGGATTTTTTTCACCTTAATGCATAGGATGCATTAAGGTGAAAAAACGTTTTCCTTTACAACCCCTTTAAATGTTAACTCTACTTCTGTGGGGAAAAAAATTAGCACGAAAATATATATATTTATATAGCGTATACAGTTGCGACACATCATATTGTAATTGAATGTTATTAAAATGTAACTTTCCTTTTCAATCTGCAGCTCTGAAATTTTCTGTAAAATGCAATGCAATATGGCTACCTGGATGTGTTCTGTACACAGATGGTGTACAGAACGCCCCCCCCCCCCCCCAGAAATGTAATTTCCTGCTTGTGTGATTGGCTCACTGATTTTCCCAGAAGTTTGCACTAAGATACAAATTGATTTGAGCATCCCCTGCAACAAAAACTTAATTTTTGGTGACATCCTCCCAAAGGGAAATCGCGTCTAAAGGGACGCAGACCCTGTAAGTTTCCTCATTAGAGCTCTGCAGGTGTAGCAGCTGATTGATAATTACAAAACCACTCCAATACAGATTCACATGGACACAGACAAACAGCTATTTCTCCAGAATAACAAAAGGTAGGACTCTGCTACAAGGTTTGTTAAAATCCTTGCAGTGTACATAGATCACCCAGAGCGGAATGTTTTTTTCTCTCAACAAAAGCGGAGTTACTCTTTAAACATAAAACTGGGTAAAATCTGCCAAATCTTTTGTCTTAACAAATGCAATGTAGTGTGACTAACCTTTCATAGAGAATGGCTACTATGTACTATCCTCTGATTACTGTAAACACTGAATGTCAATTTCACATCTACCATTGCCCTCCCTGTGTGATTTTAGGATGGCCATTTTATGAGCCTATTGTTATTTCTCTAGTGATTTCAGCTTTGCCTCCATGGATGATCTTCCGCTAACCTCCCTGTGATGTCTAGCCTCCTTCCCTCCCAGCATGAACACATACAGTATAACAGCAGGAGAGGAGGACTGCAGATAAGATTATGGGCTTTATTTCAAAGCAGACCTGTCATTATACCTGTCACTGATTGTGGCCCATGAAATGAATCCATGAAGGGAACACTAGGCACCATCATGCAACTTCCAATCCTCACACCACCACTGTATACTGCAATGCCAGTGCCAATCACATGGTTGCGGAGACCCCCACATAGAGAGATGTGGTGGGTATTCCTGAAGGCCAGAAGAACCTGCTTACTGTGATATATACTAAAAGGAGCCCCTGCAACAATTGTTTGGCAAGTGAAAGGCAATGATCAGGGCCGTCAGAACAGGAGAGGCAAACCAAGCAACTGCTTGGGGCCCCAAGCTGGCCTGGGCCCCAGCAGAGCGGCCCCCCTCCCCCATTCAGGCGGGGGGGGGGGGGGGAGACCATCGGCACACCTGTCACTGTGAGACAGCAGCAGCATTGCTTTTAAATAAGTGCACAGTGGCTACAGTGTGTGCTGGAATTCAAAGCTCCTTTCTGTCTCCTCCCCCCCTCCTCCAGTGTCCTGCACAGTCTCTTGGTATCTCTGACTCAACCTCCTCCCCCCCCCCCCTCCAGTGTCCTGCACAGTCTCTGGTATCTCTGACTCACCCTCCTCCCCCCCCCCTCCAGTGTCCTGCACAGTCTCTGGTATCTCTGACTCACCCTCCTCCCCCTCCAGTGTCCTGCACAGTCTCTGGTATCTCTGACTCAACCTCCTCCCCCCCCCCTCCAGTGTCCTGCACAGTCTCTGGTATCTCTGACTCACCCTCCTCCCCCCCCCCTCCTCCAGTGTCCTGCACAGTCTCTGGTATCTCTGACTCCCCCTCCTCCCTCTCCTCCTCCTCCAGTGTCCTGCACAGTCTCTGGTATCTCTGACTCAACCTCCTCCCCCCCCTCCAGTGTCCTGCACAGTCTCTGGTATCTCTGACTCAACCTCCCCCCCCCTCCAGTGTCCTGCACAGTCTCTGGTATCTCTGACTCAACCTCCCCCCCCCTCCTCCAGTGTCCTGCACAGTCTCTGGTATCTCTGACTCAACCTCCTCCCCCCCCCCCTCCTCCAGTGTCCTGCACAGTCTCTGGTATCTCTGACTCAACCTCCTCCCCCCCCCCTCCAGTGTCCTGCACAGTCTCTGGTATCTCTGACTCAACCTCCTCCCCCCCCCTCCTCCAGTGTCCTGCACAGTCTCTGGTATCTCTGACTCAACCTCCTCCCCCCCCTCCAGTGTCCTGCACAGTCTCTGGTATCTCTGACTCAACCTCCTCCCCCCCCCCTCCTCCAGTGTCCTGCACAGTCTCTGGTATCTCTGACTCAACCTCCCCCCCCCCCTCCAGTGTCCTGCACAGTCTCTGGTATCTCTGACTCAACCTCCTCCCCCCCCCCCCCCCTCCTCCAGTGTCCTGCACAGTCTCTGGTATCTCTGACTCAACCTCCCCCCCCCTCCAGTGTCCTGCACAGTCTCTGGTATCTCTGATCCAACCTCCTCCCCCCTCCTCCAGTGTCCTGCACAGTCTCTGGTATCTCTGACTCAACCTCCTCCCTCCTCCAGTGTCCTGCACAGTCTCTGGTATCTCTGACTCAACCTCCCCCCCCCTCCAGTGTCCTGCACAGTCTCTGGTATCTCTGACTCAACCTCCCCCCCCCTCCAGTGTCCTGCACAGTCTCTGGTATCTCTGACTCAACCTCCCCCCCCCCCTCCTCCAGTGTCCTGCACAGTCTCTGGTATCTCTGACTCAACCCCCCCCCCCCTCCAGTGTCCTGCACAGTCTCTGGTATCTCTGACTCAACCCCCTCCAGTGTCCTGCACAGTCTCTGGTATCTCTGACTCAACCTCCCCCCCCCCTCCAGTGTCCTGCACAGTCTCTGGTATCTCTGACTCAACCTCCTCCCCCTCCTCCAGTGTCCTGCACAGTCTCTGGTATCTCTGACTCAACCTCCCCCCCTCCTCCAGTGTCCTGCACAGTCTCTGGTATCTCTGACTCAACCCCCCCCTCCTCCAGTGTCCTGCACAGTCTCTGGTATCTCTGACTCAACCTCCCCCCCCCCCTCCAGTGTCCTGCAGTCTCTGGTATCTCTGACTCAACCTCCTCCCCCTCCTCCAGTGTCCTGCACAGTCTCTGGTATCTCTGACTCAACCTCCCCCCCCCCCTCCAGTGTCCTGCACAGTCTCTGGTATCTCTGACTCAACCTCCTCCCCCCTCCTCCAGTGTCCTGCACAGTCTCTGGTATCTCTGACTCAACCTCCCCCCCCTCCTCCAGTGTCCTGCACAGTCTCTGGTATCTCTGACTCAACCTCCTCCCCCCCCCCCCTCCAGTGTCCTGCACAGTCTCTGGTATCTCTGACTCAACCTCCTCCCCCCTCCTCCAGTGTCCTGCACAGTCTCTGGTATCTCTGACTCACCCTCCCCCCCCTCCTCCAGTGTCCTGCACAGTCTCTGGTATCTCTGACTCCCCCTCCTCCCCCCCTCCTCCAGTGTCCTGCACAGTCTCTGATATCTCTGACTCAACCTCCTCCCCCTCCTCCAGTGTCCTGCACAGTCTCTGGTATCTCTGACTCAACCTCCTCCCCCCTCCTCCAGTGTCCTTCACAGTTTCTGGTATCTCTGACTCACCCTCCTCCCCCCCCCCCCTCCTCCAGTGTCCTGCACAGTCTCTGGTATCTCTGACTCACCCTCCTCCCCCCCCCCTCCTCCAGTGTCCTGCACAGTCTCTGGTATCTCTGACTCACCCTCCTCCCCCCCCCCCTCCAGTGTCCTGCACGGTCTCTGGTATCTCTGACTCACCCTCCCCCCCCCCTCCTCCAGTGTCCTGCACAGTCTCTGGTATCTCTGACTCAACCTCCTCCCCCCCCCTCCAGTGTCCTGCACAGTCTCTGGTATCTCTGACTCACCCTCCTCCCCCCCCTCCAGTGTCCTGCACAGTCTCTGGTATCTCTGACTCACCTTCCCCCCCCCCCCCTCCAGTGTCCTGCACAGTCTCTGGTATCTCTGACTCAACCTCCTCCCCCCTCTTCCAGTGTCCTGCACAGTCTCTGGTATCTCTGACTCAACCTCCTCCCCCCCCTCCTCCAGTGTCCTGCACAGTCTCTGGTATCTCTGACTCACCCTCCCCCCCCTCCTCCAGTGTCCTGCACAGTCTCTGGTATCTCTGACTCCCCCTCCTCCCCCCCTCCTCCAGTGTCCTGCACAGTCTCTGGTATCTCTGACTCAACCTCCTCCCCCCTCCTCCAGTGTCCTTCACAGTTTCTGGTATCTCTGACTCACCCTCCTCCCCCCCCCCCTCCTCCAGTGTCCTGCACAGTCTCTGGTATCTCTGACTCACCCTCCTCCCCCCCCCCTCCTCCAGTGTCCTGCACAGTCTCTGGTATCTCTGACTCACCCCTCCTCCCCCCCCCTCCAGTGTCCTGCACGGTCTCTGGTATCTCTGACTCACCCTCCCCCCCCCCCTCCTCCAGTGTCCTGCACAGTCTCTGGTATCTCTGACTCAACCTCCTCCCCCCCCCTCCAGTGTCCTGCACAGTCTCTGGTATCTCTGACTCACCCTCCTCCCCCCCCCTCCAGTGTCCTGCACAGTCTCTGGTATCTCTGACTCACCTTCCTCCCCCCCCCTCCAGTGTCCTGCACAGTCTCTGGTATCTCTGACTCAACCTCCTCCCCCCTCTTCCAGTGTCCTGCACAGTCTCTGGTATCTCTGACTCAACCTCCTCCCCCCCCTCCTCCAGTGTCCTGCACAGTCTCTGGTATCTCTGACTCAACCTCCTCCCCCCTCCTCCAGTGTCCTGCACAGTCTCTGGTATCTCTGACTCAACCTCCTCCCCCTCCTCCTCCAGTGTCCTGCACAGTCTCTGGTATCTCTGACTCACCTCCTCCCCCCCCCTCCTCCAGTGTCCTGCACAGTCTCTGGTATCTCTGACTCACCCTCCTCCCCCCCCCTCCTCCAGTGTCCTGCACAGTCTCTGGTATCTCTGACTCCCCCTCCTCCCCCCCCTCCTCCAGTGTCCTGCACAGTCTCTGGTATCTCTGACTCAACCTCCCCCCCCCTCCAGTGTCCTGCACAGTCTCTGGTATCTCTGACTCAACCTCCTCCCCCCTCCTCCAGTGTCCTGCACAGTCTCTGGTATCTCTGACTCAACCTCCTCCCCCCTCCTCCAGTGTCCTGCACAGTCTCTGGTATCTCTGACTCAACCTCCTCCCCCTCCAGTGTCCTGCACAGTCTCTGGTATCTCTGACTCAACCTCCTCCCCCTCCAGTGTCCTGCACAGTCTCTGGTATCTCTGGTATCTCTGACTCACCCTCCTCCCCCCCCCTCCTCCAGTGTCCTGCACAGTCTCTGGTATCTCTGACTCAACCTCCTCCCCCCTCCTCCAGTGTCCTGCACAGTCTCTGGTATCTCTGACTCACCCTCCTCCCCCCCCTCCTCCAGTGTCCTGCACAGTCTCTGGTATCTCTGACTCAACCTCCTCCCCCCCCTCCAGTGTCCTGCACAGTCTCTGGTATCTCTGACTCAACCTCCTCCCCCTCCAGTGTCCTGCACAGTCTCTGGTATCTCTGACTCACCCCTCCTCCCCCCCCCCCTCCTCCAGTGTCCTGCACAGTCTCTGGTATCTCTGACTCAACCTCCTCCCCCCCTCCTCCAGTGTCCTGCACAGTCTCTGGTATCTCTGACTCCCCCTCCTCCCCCCCCCCTCCTCCAGTGTCCTGCACAGTCTCTGGTATCTCTGACTCAACCTCCCCCCCCATCCAGTGTCCTGCACAGTCTCTGGTATCTCTGACTCACCCTCCTCCCCCCCCTCCAGTGTCCTGCACAGTCTCTGGTATCTCTGACTCCCCCTCCCCCCCCCCCTCCAGTGTCCTGCACAGTCTCTGGTATCTCTGACTCAACCTCCTCCCCCCCCCCCTCCTCCAGTGTCCTGCACAGTCTCTGGTATCTCTGACTCAACCTCCTCCCCCCCTCCTCCTCCTCCAGTGTCCTGCACAGTCTCTGGTATCTCTGACTCCCCCTCCTCCCCCCCCTCCAGTGTCCTGCACAGTCTCTGGTT
>CM055122.1:824912489-825033538 GCA_029206835.1 Rana muscosa | reverse complement strand
GTGTCCTGCACAGTCTCTGGTATCTCTGACTCAACCTCCTCCTCCCTCCAGTGTCCTGCACAGTCTCTGGTATCTCTGACTCAACCTCCTCCCCCCTCCTCCAGTGTCCTGCACAGCCTCTGGTATCTCTGACTCAACCTCCTCCTCCCTCCTCCAGTGTCCTGCACAGTCTCTGGTATCTCTGACTCAACCTCCTCCCCCCTCCTCCAGTGTCCTGCACAGCCTCTGGTATCTCTGACTCAACCTCCTCCTCCCTCCTCCAGTGTCCTGCACAGTCTCTGGTATCTCTGACTCAACCTCCTCCCCCTCCTCCTCCAGTGTCCTGCACAGTCTCTGGTATCTCTGACTCAACCTCCCCCCCCCCCCGTCCTCCAGTGTCCTGCACAGTCTCTGGTATCTCTGACTCAACCCCCCCCCCCCTCCTCCAGTGTCCTGCACAGTCCTCTGGTATCTCTGACTCAACCTCCTCCCCCCCCTCCTCCAGTGTCCCTGCACAGTCTCTGGTATCTCTGACTCAACCTCCTCCCCCCCCCCTCCTCCAGTGTCCTGCACAGTCTCTGGTATCTCTGACTCAACCTCCCCCCCCCCTCCTCCTCCAGTGTCCTGCACAGTCTCTGGTATCTCTGACTCAACCTCCCCCCCCCTCCTCCTCCAGTGTCCTGCACAGTCTCTGGTATCTCTGACTCAACCTCCTCCCCCTCCTCCTCCAGTGTCCTGCACAGTCTCTGGTATCTCTGACTCAACCTCCTCCCCCCCCCCTCCTCCAGTGTCCTGCACAGTCTCTGGTATCTCTGACTCAACCTCCTCCCCCCCCCCCTCCTCCAGTGTCCTGCACAGTCTCTGGTATCTCTGACTCAACCTCCTCCCCCCCCCCTCCTCCAGTGTCCTGCACAGTCTCTGGTATCTCTGACTCAACCTCCTCCCCCCCCCCTCCTCCAGTGTCCTGCACAGTCTCTGGTATCTCTGACTCAACCCCCTCCCCCCTCCTCCAGTGTCCTGCACAGTCTCTGGTATCTCTGACTCAACCTCCCCCCCCTCCTCCAGTGTCCTGCACAGTCCTCTGGTATCTCTGACTCAACCTCCTCCCCCCCCTCCTCCAGTGTCCTGCACAGTCTCTGGTATCTCTGACTCAACCTCCTCCCCCTCCTCCTCCTCCAGTGTCCTGCACAGTCTCTGGTATCTCTGACTCAACCTCCTTCCCCCCTCCTCCAGTGTCCTGCACAGTCTCTGGTATCTCTGACTCAACCTCCCCCCCCCCCCTCCTCCAGTGTCCTGCACAGTCTCTGGTATCTCTGACTCAACCTCCTCCCTCCTCCAGTGTCCTGCACAGTCTCTGGTATCTCTGACTCAACCTCCTCCTCCAGTGTCCTGCACAGTCTCTGGTATCTCTGACTCAACCTCCTCCCCCCTCCTCCAGTGTCCTGCACAGTCTCTGGTATCTCTGACTCAACCTCCCCCCCCCTCCTCCAGTGTCCTGCACAGTCTCTGGTATCTCTGACTCAACCTCCCCCCCCCTCCTCCAGTGTCCTGCACAGTCTCTGGTATCTCTGACTCAACCTCCCCCCCCCCTCCTCCAGTGTCCTGCACAGTCTCTGGTATCTCTGACTCAACCTCCTCCCTCCTCCAGTGTCCTGCACAGTCTCTGGTATCTCTGACTCAACCTCCCCCCCCCCCTCCTCCAGTGTCCTGCACAGTCTCTGGTATCTCTGACTCAACCTCCCCCCCCCCCTCCTCCAGTGTCCTGCACAGTCTCTGGTATCTCTGACTCAACCTCCCCCCCCCCTCCAGTGTCCTGCACAGTCTCTGGTATCTCTGACTCCCCCTCCTCCCTCCTCCAGTGTCCTGCACAGTCTCTGGTATCTCTGACTCAACCTCCTCCTCCAGTGTCCTGCACAGTCTCTGGTATCTCTGACTCAACCTCCTCCCCCCTCCTCCAGTGTCCTGCAGTCTCTGGTATCTCTGACTCAACCTCCCCCCCCCTCCTCCAGTGTCCTGCACAGTCTCTGGTATCTCTGACTCAACCTCCCCCCCCCCTCCTCCAGTGTCCTGCACAGTCTCTGGTATCTCTGACTCAACCTCCCCCCCCCCTCCTCCAGTGTCCTGCACAGTCTCTGATATCTCTGACTCAACCTCACCCCCCCCTCCTCCAGTGTCCTGCACAGTCTCTGATATCTCTGACTCACCCTCCTCCCCCCCCTCCCTCCAGTGTCCTGCACAGTCTCTGGTATCTCTGACTCAACCTCCTCCCTCCTCCCAGTGTCCTGCACAGTCTCTGGTATCTCTGACTCAACCTCCCCCCCCCCTCCTCCAGTGTCCTGCACAGTCTCTGGTATCTCTGACTCAACCTCCCCCCCCCCTCCTCCAGTGTCCTGCACAGTCTCTGGTATCTCTGACTCAACCTCCCCCCCCCCCTCCTCCAGTGTCCTGCACAGTCTCTGGTATCTCTGACTCAACCTCCCTCCCTCCTCCAGTGTCCTGCACAGTCTCTGGTATCTCTGACTCAACCTCCCCCCCCCCCCTCCTCCAGTGTCCTGCACAGTCTCTGGTATCTCTGACTCAACCTCCCCCCCCCCTCCTCCAGTGTCCTGCACAGTCTCTGGTATCTCTGACTCAACCTCCCCCCCCCTCCAGTGTCCTGCACAGTCTCTGGTATCTCTGACTCCCCCTCCTCCCTCCTCCAGTGTCCTGCACAGTCTCTGGTATCTCTGACTCAACCTCCTCCTCCAGTGTCCTGCACAGTCTCTGTATCTCTGACTCAACCTCCTCCCCCCCTCCTCCAGTGTCCTGCAGTCTCTGGTATCTCTGACTCAACCTCCCCCCCCCTCCTCCAGTGTCCTGCACAGTCTCTGGTATCTCTGACTCAACCTCCCCCCCCCCCTCCTCCAGTGTCCTGCACAGTCTCTGGTATCTCTGACTCAACCTCCTCCTCCTCCAGTGTCCTGCACAGTCTCTGGTATCTCTGACTCAACCCCCCCCCCCTCCTCCAGTGTCCTGCACAGTCTCTGGTATCTCTGACTCAACCTCCTCCCCCTCCAGTGTCCTGCACAGTCTCTGGTATCTCTGACTCAACCTCCTCCTCCCTCCTCCAGTGTCCTGCACAGTCTCTGGTATCTCTGACTCAACCTCCCCCCCCCTCCTCCAGTGTCCTGCACAGTCTCTGGTATCTCTGACTCAACCTCCCCCCCCCCCTCCAGTGTCCTGCACAGTCTCTGGTATCTCTGACTCAACCTCCTCCCCCCCCCCCCTCCTCCAGTGTCCTGCACAGTCTCTGGTATCTCTGACTCAACCCCCCCCCTCCTCCAGTGTCCTGCACAGTCTCTGGTATCTCTGACTCAACCTCCCCCCCCCCCCTCCTCCAGTGTCCTGCACAGTCTCTGGTATCTCTGACTCAACCTCCTCCCTCCTCCAGTGTCCTGCACAGTCTCTGGTATCTCTGACTCAACCCCCCCCCCCCCTCCTCCAGTGTCCTGCACAGTCTCTGGTATCTCTGACTCAACCTCCTCCCCCTCCAGTGTCCTGCACAGTCTCTGGTATCTCTGACTCAACCTCCCCCCCCCTCCTCCAGTGTCCTGCACAGTCTCTGGTATCTCTGACTCAACCTCCCCCCCCCCCCTCCAGTGTCCTGCACAGTCTCTGGTATCTCTGACTCAACCTCCCCCCCCCTCCTCCAGTGTCCTGCACAGTCTCTGGTATCTCTGACTCAACCTCCTCCCCCCCCCCCCTCCTCCAGTGTCCTGCACAGTCTCTGGTATCTCTGACTCAACCCCCCCCCCTCCTCCAGTGTCCTGCACAGTCTCTGGTATCTCTGACTCAACCTCCCCCCCCTCCTCCAGTGTCCTGTACAGTCTCTGGTATCTCTGACTCAACCTCCTCCCCCCCCCCTCCTCCAGTGTCCTGCACAGTCTCTGGTATCTCTGACTCCCCCTCCTCCCTCCTCCAGTGTCCTGCACAGTCTCTGGTATCTCTGACTCCCCCTCCAATCACCAGTGCGGAGTGCTGAGAGAATCGGGAGGCGGAGCTCACTGAAGCTCCTGTCGGGCTGGCCAGAGGAAGGGAGGAGGTGAGCTGAATTCTTTTTTTCCTGAGAAAAGTCTCCTAGGGAGCAAAGCTGCAAAGTTTAGGAGTATTTGTAGTGCAAGTGATGCAGTAAAGGGTTAAGGTGACAGGAGAATCAGACGAGATAGAGAGTGTATTAGGGGGGGGGGGGGGGGCAGTGACTGTGCAGCCCAATCACAGCTGACAGATACCTCCTGAGCAGCACACATGTAATACAAACATCCCCCAATCACTCAGACTAGATAATGTGACAGTAATGTGTGACCATTCATGTAACCTTTATATATATGATGAGTCTACACTTCTGATTGGACAGACTCAGAGATTGGATAACACAGAGTTATATGAATTGTCATACATTACCTTCACATTATCTGTACATACAGAGTGCTGGGGGCTGGATTATATATATACATGTATGTGCTTACAGTTTATAAGAGCCCTTTCACACTGGAGCACCCATAACGTCGGCGGTAATACGCCACTATTTTTACCGCATTTCGGCCGCTAGCGGGGCAGTTTTACCCCCACTGGCGGCCGAGAAAGTGTTAAAACGGCTCGCAATGTGCTGCTGAAGCAGCACATTGCGGGCAGTATAGCCACACTGTCCCATTCATTTCAATGGGCAGCAGCGGTGGAGGCACGGAAAACTCACCGTTCCTTCACCGCTGCAATGATGCAGCTAGCAGGACTTTTTCTAACGTCCTGCTAGCGCAACGCTCCAGTGTGAAAGCCCTCGGGCCTCTCCCCTCGGGCTTTCACAATGGAATGAATGGAACAGCAGTTTAGCAGCGTTTTGCAGGCGCTATTTTTAACGCTATAGCGCCTGCAAAACGCTCCAGTGTGAAAGGGGTGTAACAGATTGTTTTCATTGAATAATACTGCTGTTTGATTTATTGCTGTATATATTAGTAGATGAGCAGAAGAGCTTTTTTTGCATTATAGACATCACCATCTGAACAATTCTCAGCCCCCAAATCCCCCCAGCTTATATCACCCCCAGACCACTTTATACATCCAGCTGAGGGACATCATTCCATAGTCACTTTCCTTTCCTTATCTTCCCAAAATCACTCCCTGGTCACCCCACAGACACTACAGGAAATTCCTAACCCCATCTTACCCACCACTGTCCTCTCCTCTACATACTTCCCCCATCATACCCACCCTAGTCCTCTCCTCTACATACTGCCCCCATCATACCCACCACAGTCCTCTCCTCTACATACTGCCTCCATCATACCCACCACAGTCCTCTCCTCTACATACTGCCTCCGTCATACCCACCACAGTCCTCTCCTGTACATACTGCCCCCGTCATACCCACCACAGTCCTCTCCTCTACATACTTCCCCCATCATACCCACCCTAGTCCTCTCCTCTACATACTGCCCCCATCATACCCACCACAGTCCTCTCCTCTACATACTGCCTCCATCATACCCACCACAGTCCTCTCCTCTACATACTGCCTCCGTCATACCCACCACACTCCTCTCCTGTACATACTGCCCCCGTCATACCCACCACAGTCCTCTCCTCTACATACTTCCCCCATCATACCCACCCTAGTCCTCTCCTCTACATACTGCCCCCATCATACCCACCACAGTCCTCTCCTCTACATACTTTCCCCATCATACCCACCACAGTCCTCTACATACTTTCCCCATCATACCCACCACAGTCCTCTCCTCTACATACTGCCCCCATCATACCCACCACAGTCCTCTCCTCTACATACTGCCCCCATCATACCCACCACAGTCCTCTCCTCTACATACTGCCCCCATCATACCCACCACAGTCCTCTCCTCTACATACTGCCCCCATCATACCCACCACAGTCCTCTCCTCTACATACTGCCCCCATCATACCCACCACAGTCCTCTCCTCTACATACTTTCCCCATCATACCCACCACAGTCCTCTCCTCTACATACTTTCCCCATCATACCCACCACAGTCCTCTCCTCTACATACTGCCCCCATCATACCCACCACAGTCCTCTCCTCTACATACTGCCCCCATCATACCCACCACAGTCCTCTCCTCTACATACTGCCCCCATCATACCCACCACAGTCCTCTCCTGTACATACTGCCCCCATCATACCCACCACAGTCTTCTCCTGTACATACTGCCCCATCATACCCACCACAGTCCCCTCCTCTACATACTGCCTCCGTCATCCCCTCCACACTCCTCTCCTGTACATACTGCCCCCATCATACCCTCCGCAATCCTTTCATGTACATACTGCCTCCATCATACCCTCCGCAATCCTTTCATGTACATACTGCCTCCATCTTACCCTCTGCACTCCTCTCCTGCAGAATCAGATGCAAAGGGGAACAAACCCTGTGCATTCAGATGTAAAGGGGGACTCTGCGGATTCTGATGTAAAGGGGAACTCTGCTGACTCTGATGTAAAGGGGAACTCTGCTGACTCTGATGTAAAGGGGAACTCTGCTGACTCTGATGTAAAGGGAGACTCTGCTGACTCTGATGTAAAGGGAGACTCTGCTGACTCTGATGTAAAGGGAGACTCTGCTGACTCTGATGTAAAGGGAGACTCTGTTGACTCTGATGTAAAGGGAGACTCTGTTGACTCTGATGTAAAGGGAGACTCTGTTGACTCTGATGTAAAGGGAGACTCTGTTGACTCTGATGTAAAGGGAGACTCTGTTGACTCTGATGTAAAGGGAGACTCTGTTGACTCTGATGTAAAGGGAGACTCTGTTGACTCTGATGTAAAGGGAGACTCTGTTGACTCTGATGTAAAGGGAGACTCTGTTGACTCTGATGTAAAGGGAGACTCTGTTGACTCTGATGTAAAGGGAGACTCTGTTGACTCTGATGTAAAGGGAGACTCTGTTGACTCTGATGTAAAGGGAGACTCTGTTGACTCTGATGTAAAGGGAGACTCTGTTGACTCTGATGTAAAGGGAGACTCTGTTGACTCTGATGTAAAGGGAGACTCTTGTAATTAATTCCATATGATTAGAAATGTTATTTAGTCACAAAAATATATGTATAGTGTATACTACATAACAAAATTGCTGTGCATTGCTTTGTACAGAGGTAATGAATTTAATGTACTACAAAAAATAAAAATAAAATGGAGTGCGCTGCTTAAGCGTTCGGGTGTGGCTTGACGAAAAGGTGGCAACCCTACTCTCGGGGGCCCCAAATTCTCAATCTGCTTGGGGCCCCCAAATTCCTTCAAACGGCCCTGGCAATGATCAGTACCTTGTGGTGCCTAAAAATGGGCATAAATGGAGGAATTTCAAGAAATTCACTTGATTTCCCCATCAACACAGACTGTGTTGACATGGGAATTCCTCCCGCAGAGCCATTGTATTATCCTCGCGAGAGGAGGGAGGCGTCCCCGCCAGGAGAACATAGTGTTTATTGCTAGCGGCTACACCAGCCACTAGCGATAATCACATGTAAAATCCAGACGGCTACACATGTAAAGCTGCAAATGTCCTAATAAAGTTTCACTGTTAAAAAAAATAAAATAATAATCCAGACGGCTGGTTGTACAATTGAACCGTCTATGGCCGGCCTTACCTTTATTTTGAAGAGTAGCTTAGTCAATTATTGTAAGACCCCTTTCACACTGGGGCGTTTTTCAGGCGCTTTTGGGCAGTGGCGGCCCGTCCATAGGGGGCGCCCGGGCGCCGCCCCCCCCTCCTGTGGTCACCAAAAAAAAACGGGCCCTTTAAGAGTTTTTTTTTTTAATGTCTTTTTTTCACACATGGCGGCGCGACCATAGTGGGCGCAGAAGCGCCGCTACTGCTCGCTTCTGCGCCCGGCCGTCACTCACAATAACAATACATAGGTTCATGCATTGCATGAACCTATGTATTGCTGCCGCCCACTATTCAGATGGCCGGCCCCTTGAGCGCCGGCCATCTGAATCACAGCATCTGATTGGCCTTTAGAAGTGCCTATCAGAGCCAGCAGGCTCTGATAGGCTTCCCGACTACAGCCTGAGGGCTGTAATCGGCTTCTAAATATCTAATGAGAGGACGCACGGGGGTGCGTTCCCTGGCCAATCAGGTTCACCGGGTCTGATTACCGGTAACCTGATTGGCTGAAGTGACATCGAGGACGGAAGAAGGACGGCGCTGACTCGAGGAAGGTAAGTGCAGGGCTGGGGGGACAAACTGGCTGTATTACGAGGACAAACTGGCTGCATATGGGGGACAAACTGGCTGCATTATGGGGGAGAAACTGGCTGCATTATGGGGGAGAAACTGGCTGCATTATGGGGGAGAAACTGGCTGCATATGGGGGGGAAACTGGCTGCATTATGGGGGAGAAACTGGCTGCATTATGGGGGAGAAACTGGCTGCATATGGGGGAGAAACTGGCTGCATATGGGGGAGAAACTGGCTGCATATGGGGGGGAAACTGGCTGCATATGGGGGGGAACTGGCTGCATATGGGGGGGAAACTGGCTGCATATGGGGGGGGAAACTGGCTGCATATGGGGGGGAAACTGGCTGCATATGGGGGGGAACTGGCTGCATATGGGGGGGAAACTGGCTGCATATGGGGACAAACTAGTGGCGTTTGGGCACAGTAGCTGCGTTTTAATGGGCACAGTGGCGGCAATTGATGATTTTATTTTTTTTCAGTTTGTTTGCGCCCCCCCAAAAAAATTGAGCACCAGCCGCCACTGCTTTTGGGCTAAAAATAGCGGCTGCGAAGCACCTGAAAAACGTCTCCCCTGCAGCCTCAGTGTGAAAGCCCGAGGGCTTTCACACTGAGGTGATGCGCTGGCAGGACGTTAAGGCTACTTTCACATTGAGGCATCGGCGGCGTCGCTATTTTTATTGGTGCTTTACCATTATTTTTGCGGCTCTATTCGGCCGCTAGCAGGGCACTTTTACCCCCCGCTAGCGGCCGAAGAAGGGTTAAAACCGCCCGCAAAGCGCCGCCCATTGATTTCAATGGGCAGGGGCGCATTAGGAGCGGTGTATGCACCTCCAAAGATGCGGCTAGCAGGACTTTTTTTACCGTCGTGCCAGCGCACCGCTCCAGTGTGAAAGCCCACGGGCTTTCACACTGGAGTGAAAGGAGAGGCTCTTTCAGGGCGCTTTGCAGGCGCTATTTTTAGCGCTATAGCGCCTGCAAAGTGCCTCAGTGTGAAAGAAGCCTAAAAAATCTCCTGCAAGCAGCATATTTGGAGCGGTGAATACACCGCTCCTGCCCATTTAAATGAATGGGCAGCGTCGCGGAACCGCCAACAAATCGCTGCGCTTTGCGGGTGGTTTTAACCCTTTAAACTTACCCAAAAACGACGGTAAATCGCAGCTAAAAATAGCGGCGCTTTACCGCCAACGCCTCGGTGTGAAAACACCCTAAGTAGCAAGAATGAGCACAATAGACTTCTATATTTCATTACACACCTTATTTTACACCTAGTGGATGTCATTACTGAGCATCTGTGCTTCTCTATGCAAAGTAGACAGATTATGACTAGTAGAAGGGGGACAGCAGGGTGGCGCTGCTGTGACAAGGGGTGAGAGAGATCGCTGTGCATGGGTGTATTTGTGGACAAGCAATACAGAAGCTCCACACTCATTCCTGTGATGATGGGGGTGCACTCAACGCATCATCCGTCCTACCTTATGTGCAGGGTAGTGCTGATCAAAATGCTACCTTTTTCTTACTAGGCTTTGTAAAAAGAACGGTTGGCCTACAGGTATGTCATTTAAAGTGATTCTCCAGGTAAACATAAAAAAAAAAAACTATTTTGTAAGTATAGCGATACCCCCAACTTAAGAGGGCCGCTGGTATTATTTCGGGCCCTGTACAACGCACTGCCAACCCCCGGCAATCTACTCGACCCTCCTCTGGCACAGCTAGTCTAGGGGATGAGGTATTGGTATTAAGCCCCGTACACACGGTCGGACTTTTTCCCAACAAACTTAGTTTCATACACCACGTGCAGCTATTCTCCCCATGAGCAATATGGCGCTCAATATTGTTCTACACTACCCAGTCAGGCCTGACTTAAGTTAAAGTTTTAGTCTTATGGTGAAGAATCTTCGCATGCAAGGGTAATCGGTGGTGCACATTCAGGAACAACGATTTGTAAATCCAAAGGAACTGTATCTAGTATTGGAACAAATCCCAGGAGACTATCAAGTCAGTTCTGGAACTAGTCTCCTGTTAAGATAGTAGGTATAGCCCGAAGGGCCAAGGCAGTCAGTAAGCCTAACAAAGTACTTGGCTATAGCTGTGAGCAAGTGCTCTCTCACCACACCGGACTCAGTCCTCGTCCGTAACTTCCACCGCTGTGTATCCGCACACAGGGTATGCGATAGCCGGGTCTTCGTCCTTCTGATGTCAGTCAGAGGGAAATTGGAGATAAGGTGCTACACAGGCTCCGCAGTGGGCTGGAAGGCTCTTTGGAAGTGCGCAAGGCCCAGGCTTCGGGCCTTGCAACCGTAGCAAATCCGCACAGGGGGATCCTTTTGCTAGAAGGGCGGCGTCCAAAGAGGCCGAGCTTAGCCTCGCCCCTCACCTTTATAACCCACCCCATGAGTCTCTGCGGGTGGCAATGCACCTTGGGTGCTAAACGGGGTTCTGGGTATCGTAGTCCGTGGGGCCTTAAAGGAGACCCCGCTACATAAGGTTCCAATAATATGTGTACAGTAACAGCCGACTTCTCTAAATTAGCCTTATTTAATGAGAATAAATGATCTAGTGATCCTGTTGTGTCCCCAATTATAGCCTTTGCTCCGGTTCCTGACAGTGCTATACAGCAGCCATTGAATTGGTCTATCTTCCTAGTGTCGTTGGGACCCAGAAGCCGCAAGACCTCCCTTCGAATGCAATAGCTCTGTATACATTGTGCATGCGCAGGTTTTGTCAGAATGAGCTCCAGCGCTGCTCAGTGTGGAAGGGCAAAGCAGCGCTTCTCCTCCCTTCTGTGTTGATGTCAGTACTTTCCACCCATCACCACGCTATTTCTACCCATTTTTGTTTTCTATTAGCAAACACCTTTTTTTGAGTTAAGCCGGTGTTCTATAGAGAAGTGCCCGCTATCGAGAAGTGACCGGGTCGACCTGCGCATGCGCAGTACAGATAGCAAAACCGCTGATATTTACGATTAGCTGTTGTGTCGGCCAGACGGCGCCTGCGCACAATAGCAGCCACTTCTCGATAGAACACCGCGCAATACCGAGGCACGTTCCTGTCGGTGAAGGGCGGATTTTTACATGATGGGGGTGGATTATTAAATGATGGCCAGTGCTGCGAAGATGGGGGCGGATTTTTTAATGATGCCCACTGCTGCAAAACACGAATTTTTCTGATGCAAAAAGACGCCCTTCAGTTTACTAAACACGCCCCGCAAGCGTCCACGAACAATAGTAGAAATATGTGTTTTGCAGCACTGCCCATCATTTAATAATCCGCCCCCATCGTGTACTAATCCGCCCCTAACCGCCATGAACACGCCTCGGCAGCGCGGGGCACTATCTGACAGAAGAAAAATTCTTCCGTCTGCTATTGTGCGCAGGCACCATCTCAACAGCTGATCGTACACTCAGCTGTTGTGTTGCGCATGCGCAGTTCGTCCCAGGCACTATTCCATAGGGGGGCAATTCTCGACAGAACACCGGCCAAAGACGGTTCGAATGTCAGCCTGTTCAGCAGAGACAGGCCGATATACGAACTATGTATGGGCAGGCTGAATGTACCCAAGTCGTTTGATCAATTAACTTGGGTGTAACCAGTCTGCCGCATTTTACATGCGATTATCACTGTATTCTCCCAGCAGGAACGGCCCCCCCACCCCCTGCAGGGAGAACACAATGGGGGAGATTTACAAAAACTGGAGTACACAGAATCTGGGGCAGCTGTGCATAGTAACCAATCAGCTTCCAGGTTTTATTGTCAAAATGTAATAGAGCAAGTTGAAGTTAGAAGCTGATTGGCTACCATGCACAGTTGCACCAGACTCTGCACTCTAGTTTTAGTAAATCAACCCTAGTGGCTCTGTGGGAGGGTCTCCCCTGTCAACACTGTTTGTGTTGATGGGGGAATCTAACATTTTTTTTTCCTGTAACCGGTGGTTGCAGGGAAGAAATTTACTCTGTTTACTGCTGGCCTTAGGCTTCATTCATGCGGCTGCAAAAATTCAACTGACGTTACTATACATGCATTTTCTAGAAGAAAAGTTCCTGTTTAAAATACTTACGTACAGTTGCGTTTAAATGTGTAAAGACGTTTATGCATACATAATTAGTTTTTATGAGAATTTATTATTCCCTCTTTGTTTAGACCTAATTTATATGCGTACAAACGCGTCTACATGTGCTTACATACATGTAAGTGCGTAAAATGCATGTTCTTAAGCCCCGTACACACGGTCTGACTTTTTCCCAACAAACTTCAAAATGAGCAAGTTTGACAAAAAATCCGACCGTGTGTACGCTCCATCGGACAAACTTTTCTTGTTTTCATCGGTCAAATGTTCGGTCTGCAAACAGACAAACTTTTCGCCAACAAAACTCTGATGGAGCAAAGTCCAACCGTGTGTACAGAAATCCATCGGTCTTTTGTCCGATGGACAAATAAGCATGCCCAGAACCAATGTTAAAATCAACCAACAATAGCAGAAGTTGATCAAAGAGTGGCGGTAAAGAGCAGAAAAACCACATGATGTTGGAAAAGTTTTGGGAAAGTTTGCAGAAAAGTCCTGCCGTGTGTATGCTATGGGTGTGCCCGGCCAACTCCGTTCAGACAAAAATCCACAGAAAAGTTTGTTTGAAGTCCGACCGTGTGTACGAGGCTTTAGCCTGGCCATACACCATACAATTTTCTGCTATAGATTTCCTTTAGATTTACCAAAGCCATATAATATAACACTTGCAATTCATGTGTAATCAGGCAGGCCCTTGTACTACACAGTTGAAGGTAAATCTAAATAAAATTGAATAAGAAAATTGTATGGTGTATGGCCAGCTTAAGATGCAGATTTTTGGATTCTGTGTTGGATCTGAAAGCAGCTCATGTTTACACACCTGTGAATGGCTCCAGTGAAAACAATGCAGCTGTGTTCAGGCCCCTAATTAAAAAAAACACTGGTCAGTCTGGAAGGGGGAGTGTTAAATTAACTAGCAGATTTGAACACCACATGCAGTCCAGTGCGTTTTTTGTTCTGCATTAAAAACGCATGGAAAGTAGATTATATGGTTTCCAATGGCATAGTTCACACCAGTGCACTCAGTTCCAGGTCTTTTCAGTTCCAGAAAAAAAAAAGTAGAACACGTTGCATTTTTTTCTGCACTGAAACACATTAAAACGCATCAAAAACGCACTGGACCCTAGTATAGTAAAAAAAAAAAAAAAAAACCACACCACGAAAAAAGAAGGAAAACAAGCAACTGGAATGCATCCGCAAAAAAAGCATCAAAAACGCACCTGAATGCATTAAAAGCACATGTTGAAACGCATCCAGAACGGATCTGGAGTGCGTTTTTCTGGTGTGAACCGGCCCCTAAATACACTAAGACCCCTTTCACACTGGGGCCGCGGCCATGTTCGCAGTAAAGCGCTGCTTGTTTTAGGAAATATTTCCAGTACCTACAGGCAAGCCTTATTATAGGCTTACCCAGGGCTTTTTTTCTGGCAGAACACATCGGAACGCCGTTCCGCCACCTTTGCTAGAGCATTACTTCCTCTCTTCTCCTCCTAATCTGTATAGCCTGCGCCCTGCTGCCCACAGAGGGATCAAACAGGGGGACCCCCCCCATATCCTGTATGTAGTCCCGGCTCCTCCTATGTAGCCTGCTGCACGCTGCCCCAAGGAATCGAATGGCTGCAGGCGCTGAGAACGGAAGGCAGAGTGATCTGTACTCCATGGCTCTGCACCCCCTCTCAGTGATGTGCGGGAGATTGTTTTTGCGCGGTGTGTATCTGATTGTGGATAGTGGTAGGTAGCCAGGCGGTCCTCCTCCTCATGTCATGTAAACTGGTCTGGTGTTACTGTTCTGTTAGCAAAATGCTGCTGAATGGGGTTGTGCTGTGGACTGGGCTGGGTGGTCTGTAGACTAGGCTGTGTGGTTTGTGGACTGGATGGTCTCTTGACTGGGCTGGGTGGTCACTGGCTGGGTGGTCTGCAGACTGGGCGGTCTCTTTGCTGGACTGGGCTGTCTCTTTGCTCGATTAGGCTGTCTGTTTGATGTAGTGGGCTGCGGCTGTCTCTTTGATGTACTGCGATGTGGCTGTCTCTTTACTGGGCTAGGCTGTCTCTTTGATGTACTTGGTTCCCTGTTTTCTAAAGGGGCAGTTCTAAAGGGGCAGTTCTAGGGCGGCGGTTCTAGGGGTGTGACCTAGGAGGGGGCGGGTGAGTTCATGCACCTTTTTTGTGAGGCAAAAAGCCCTAGGCTTACCTGTAGGTAAAAGTGGTGTGTAAGGGTTTACAACCACTTTAAAAGGTGTGGTTGATAAGCATTAAGACCCCTTTCACACTGTGCCGCCCCGAGCGTTGGTGGTAAAACGCTGCTTTACCGTCGGATTTGCGGTGCATTTCGGCCTCTAACGGGGCGCTTTTAACCCCCGCTAGCAGCCGAAAAAGGGTTAAAACCGTCCGCAATGCGCTGCTATAGCGAAGTTTTGCCGGCGGTACGGCAGCGCTGCCCATTGATTTCAATGGGCAGGAGCGCATTAGGAGCGGTGAGTTCACCGCTCCTAATGCGCTCCAAAGAAGCTGCTGGCAGGACTTTTTCTGACGCCCTGCCAGCGCACCGCTCCAGTATATAAGCCCTCGGGCTTTCACACTGGAGTGAATGGAGCAGCTGTTTTAAGGCGGTTTGCAGGTGCTATTTTTAACGCTATAGCGCCTGCTAAATGCCCTCAGTGTGAATAGGGGCCAAATGAGCATTAACCACTTCCCGCCCAGTCAATAGCAAATTGACGTCCGGGAAGTGGTTCTGTTATCCACACTGGACGTCATATGATGTCCTGCGGGATAACAGCCGCCGCGCGCCCGGGGGGGCGCGCATCGCGGCGATCGGTGGAGCGGTGAGTCAGTCTGACCCACCGCTACACTGATCTCGGTAAAAAGCCTCCGTCGGAGGCTTTTTACCATGTGATCAGCCGTGTCCAATCACGGCTGATCAGGAAGTAAACAGGAAGAGCCGTTGATCGGCTCTTCCTCACTCGCGTCTGACAGACGCGAGTAGAGGAGAGCCGATCGGCGGCTCTCCTGACAGGGGGGGTTCGCGCTGATTGTTTATCAGCGCAGCCCCCCTCGGATACCCACACTGGACCACCAGGGAAGCCCCCAAGGACCAACAGGGAAGCCCTAAGCATGTGGATGGCCCCCATGGCCATCCACATGTAGTAAAACTAAAAAAAATATTAAAAAAACATAAAAAAATATGCCAATCAGTGCCCACACATGGGCACTGACTGGCACGATCATGCCAAGAAAATAATGTGTGGTGGCTGGCATTGCTAGGCAGCAGTGTCACCAGTGCCACCTACTAGTGTCTATCAGTGCCACCTATCAGTGCCCATCCGTGCCCATCTGTGCCCATAAGTGCCCACCTATCAGTGCCCGTCCGTGCCACCTATCAGTGCCACCCATAAGTGCCCATCAGTGCTGCCTAAAAGTGCCCATCAGTGCCGCCTATGAGTGCCCATCAGTGCCGCCTATGAGTGCCAATCAGTGCCGCCTATGAGTGCCCATCAGTGCCGCATACCAGTGCCACATATCAGTGCCCATCATCAGTGCCCATCAGTGCCACCTCATCAGTGCCACCTCATTGGTGCCACCTCATCGGTGCCCATCAGTGTCGCCTTATCAGTGCCCTTCAGTGCCGCCTTATCAATGCCCGTCATTGAAGTAGAAAAGGTACTTATTTACAAATAAAATTACCAGAAACAAAGAAAAACATCGTTTTTTTTTAATTTTCGCTCTTTTTTTATTTGTTGCGCAAAATATAAAAATCGCAGAGGCGATCAAATACCACCGAAGAAAGCTCTATTTGTGGGAACAAAATGATAAAAAATTTGTTTGGGTACAGTGTAGCATGACCGCGCAATTGTCATTCAAATTGCGACAGTGCTGAAAGCTCAAAATTGGCTTGGGCAGGAAGCTGTATAAGTGCATGGTATTGAAGTGGTTAAAAAAGCTCCCCAAAACGCCATGTGTGTTTGCGGCCCGGTTGACATGCGTTTTGGTAGGTTAAAACTGTACCACAAATGCCTATTAACTGTAATGTACCACCACGCCACTAGACTTGATTGGAAGGAGTTGACTCTATTGCTTCATGTTTTAATAACATGAACAGCACTGTGTGCCGTTCATAGTATGATTTGCATAGGCGTTTAAGGGGCGTTAAAAACACCCCTCAAATGCCTGCTTTCAATGCCAGTGTGAAATAGGCCTAAAAAACAAATGCGAAGTGGTAAGCTGCAATATAATATATGTTTGCTTTGGGGTTTATTATCACTATAAATACCTCCTCCATAACAAGCTGGGTCCCTCACAGGCGCCAGCATCTTCTCTCTAGGTGCTGGTCTTCGGGTATCTCCATACCCATCTTGGGGTGACGTAACTCATACACATGGGCAGGAATGGGACGGTGACCTGGGAAAAGTGTGTGGGTCACTCAGGCTTGATAGGGAGGGGGTATATGGACAATGCATCCTGATAGAGTGCTGACGGGGGTGGAGCATGTCCTGGCTCCTGTAAAAGTTCAAGAAAGGAAAAGTAACCCCTGCAAGTCGCACATTTATGGTGTCCTACCACAATGCATGGAGTGACAACCTCATCCTGGACTCTGACCAGGCCACGCCCCCAACATGTTTCACTCCACCCCTGGAGCTTAGTCATGGGGATCATAGTGCCTATGACTCCGGGGGTGGGCGGAGTGAAACACATTGGGGCGTGGCCTGGTTGGAGTCCAGGCAGAGGTTGCCACTCCATTCATTGCAGTAGGACACCATAGATGTGCCACTTCCAGGGGTTACCCTTCCTTTCTTGTACAATGGGACGGTGTTGACGCTGTATATGCCATAGAAGACAGTGAGCAGGTAGGTAGGTGTATTTTAACGCAGAAGGGATGTTGCATGTTTGCCCGCTCGCAGTCTATTATAAGAAGACTTCAGTTCCCCTTTAAGATTGCACTCGCAGTGGCAAAGCTTTGCAGACTTCCATGCAAAAAATAATAATAATATGAATACCAATTTTTATTAACCAGTAGAATTTATTATTATTACTTTTTTTTTTTTGTGCAAAAGGTGGAATTGTCTTTTCCATGTGGGACCCCCAGAGCTTGGTAGCAGACTAGCAGTGTCTGTAATGCTGTCCATGCTATGGGAATAGATGAAGTAGCATGCAAGGCACATGGGCACACCAGGGTCAGCCCACTGCTCTCTATCCTCAGCAGCCTCCTCTCTCTCTCACTATTGTAGTGTGAGGAATGTTTAGCAGCTGCCAGCCCTGAGCTCTGACTGCTGCCTGGATGAGCTCTGCGCTCGGCTGCTCATGCCTGCCTCATTTTCAAGTTTTCAGGGTATGGTAACAAAGAGTGGCTCCTCCAGTAGTGAGCTGTGCATAGTCAGCCCAGTCGTGTCCTGTCCCCAGGTAAGTGTCTGCACCAGGGTCACCCCCCCCCCCCCCTGCATTTCTCTGCTTTTCTCCTTCCCCACCCCCCTCCTCCTCCTGGTTCTGTACATTCTCAGGCTCTGATCCAGACACAATGCACTCATTTCCTGCAGCATGCTTACAGTAGGGGGGAGGGTCACTGAATATTGCTTTATTTATCAAACATTTCAGCAGGAGAGCAGATTGGGGGGCTGCTTGGGCTCCACTGAGGGGATGTAAACACTGCTGGGATCAGTGGGGGTTTTAATGCATTTCTAGCTGATACATTGGAGTCCTCATGGGGCTGATTGCTGTGAATGGCATGAAGTTCTGCAAACAGTCCCATGTGTATGGAGGAGCCTTGGATTGCACTGAGCAGGGGGGGATCAGCATGCATTGCAGTATGGGAAAAGTTGGGGAAGCCTGATGATGATTGTGTTGGGAGAAGATGTTTGCAGGCTGCACTAGTGCTTCTCTCTTATTGTCCAGCATGGCCTGGGTCCATGTGTCCCATTGACTCCTTTATAATGAATGGCAGCCTGTTGGTAGGTGATCAGAGCGGAGGATTCAGAGTCATGGAAAATCTCACCTTCCCCACCCTTGGTTACTTTCACTATTCCCTAAATAATTCTCTGTATCTACTCTGGTGTGATCTGTGTGTGTGGGAAGACAGGAGCCAGCATGGGGTCTACACTCTGATCATCCTCCTGAAGTGCCTGCCAATCCATAACACTGATTTGAATATTATTTGTAACATTATTGTTTTTTCTTATTATTGAAACTTGCATAATAAGGGGGGATATTTAAAGTTTAACCCCATCCATGCCAGGGGACGAGTACAGACAGCTGCCTGGCAGGGAAGAGGTTAAGTGTGGGCTAGGGTCCCCATTTGTTCCATGTAGCCTGCTTCCTGGGTCAGACTGTCTCTGGGGACCACATGCGGCTCAGTGGGGACAGTCACTGTGAAAAGAGCCAAGTGTCAGCTGTATGCTAATGAAGGGGACAGCATTGTCTGCGCCTGGAGAGGAGGGGACATTCCACTGGTCTTCAGACCTACTTCTAGTACTACTGCCTGCAGAGTGGGGGAGGCACTGCTTGCTACCCGACCATTATTAATTAATGGGGGGGGGGGGGGGATGGAGCTCAGGACACTCCATGCTGCCCATTTCTACAATCTATACATTCGAAACACACACCTATAGATAGAGAGAGATTATATATATCACACACACACACACTGCATTAGGCCCAAGTGTACAATGTACATATATCACACACATGTGATCTATATCTAGATTTATAAGTCGGTACACTGTATACATTACACACACGTGTGTGTGTGTGTATGTATATATATATATATATATATATCCTGAGTCTGAGGCCTGAGTCTGCATGTGTATACATCATGCACACCCACTTCCATCAGCTCATTCCCCACAGTTACAACCTTTTGTACCACCTACCCCACACTATTAGATTGTAAGCTCTTCTGAGCAGGGCCCTCTTAATCCTCTTGTAATATAACTGTATTGTCTCCCTTTTTAATATTGTAAAGCGCTGCGTAAACTGTTGGCGCTATACAAATCCTGTATAATAATAATGCACACATGTCATATCTATATCATTCTATGTACAAATAAGTTGGTGCACTTTATACATTACAGATATCAATATATATTATACACTTGAGTCTGTATGTGTGTGCATTACACACACGTCATATGTATATCACTATATAGAAGTTGGTGCACTGTAATCCTATCAATGCATTAGACACTACTATCTACAATCTGATGCATTAGGGCCTGATTGTGCCTGTGTATACATCATACACATATATATCCCTCCTATATTTATAAATTGGTGGCTATAAAGGACAACGCATATTCTGATGTATTCCATCCACTTATACCAGTGGTTGTCAACTTATGAGCTAAAGGGGGCCTCAAATACCACCCCTGACATCACCAAAGGGCCGCATATAATGTTCAATATATGTAATGCATGAGAGAACTGTCAGAACTACAATTAGGGTCAGAGAGTGTGGACACGCTACATTTTTTGGCTGGGGATTTGATGCAGAAGACAATATGAAACTGGGAACAGTAGAGATTAATGCTATTACCCCAATCAATGTTCCCACTAAGGATGAGCTCAGGCATGTTCGCAACCTGCACATGCAGAGCCCGCCAGGAAGTCGGCACTGCACAGCGCTAATCGCAGGCAGTGAGACATTTCTCAATCTCTGCAGCCGTGGATCGGAAAAATGTCTCACTGTCTGCGATTAGCGATGTGAAGTGCCAACTTCCTGGCGGGTTGCGAACACGCATGAGCTCATCCTTAGTTCCCACTATAGACTGCTCCGGAGCAAGGGCCGCACGTCATACACCAAAGGGTCATAGGTTGGGCACAAGGAATTTCTCCTGTTGGGTTTAAATAAAGAATTGCAACTTACAAAAATCTCTTGTACATGGGTACCTGGGGCCATACAATGTAAAATTCAGGCATATTTTCCCACCTGGGAGACACAGGTGCTGCATATGGCTGCCTAAAGATATCAATGGCTGTACAATGTTTTATGCCAGCACTTGCCTAAACGCGTGCATACCTATAGACGCATGACCCTGGATGCAAACGGTCTATGACCAAGGGTGTACTTGCGTATAGTGCAAATACATTATACACTGGTACTTGCGCATATTTACACAAGTACCGGTCTATAAGTGCGTACAGTGATTAATTTCTATGGATGAATGTACGCACCACCTATGTCTCCACATGGGGGAAATATGCTGAAACTTATGTTGTATGGCCCAGGCTCCCATACGCACGAGGCCTAGAATGCACTTGTCCAACTTCCCCATACTTGTATAGTCTTTTGTGCTAGGATGCCTGTAGAGGTCAGTGGCAATGCCTTAAAATGTATTGATGTATTTGTAATGGATATTTACATATATCAACACACAAGGAAGCGTATGTTAATGCATGTAAGCGGCCTTGCCTAATGCTACAAAGAAATGTGTGTGTGTGTGTGTGTGTGTGTGTGTGTGTGTGTGTGTATGTATATGTATATATATATATATATATACGCACGCGCGCACGCATATATCTAAATGGGCCCAAAGACATTAGCTCTTAGCAAGGTAAAACTTTTATTTTTCATTTTAGATAGAGTAAGGAATGATTAAAACACCTGTTTAGTTAAATTTTTGCCATCTGTGTCCCATTGGGGATATTTCCCTTCACTTCCTGTATTGTAGATAAAACAGGAAATGAGAGCAAATCTCTCCAAAGATGGGGAACTGTCCTCTTAGACAGGTGTCACCATAACAAGTGTTCCCATTGGAAGATTTTCCCTCCTAATTCTGTTCTGGTGATAACTTAAACTTTTGGATTTCACCAGGACAAGTAGAGAATGGGGATCCTAACAGCCATACAAACCTGACAGGGATTCTAACTATTCCTAAGTGTTTCCACAGAAAAAAAAAAAAAAATCTGGCTTTAGATGCACTTTAATAAAAGTGAATTTATGATTGATTAATACAGTTATCTGTACAGCAAAGCCATTTTCCATTGGTAGGAGAATTTTGGTAAAATTTTCTAAAAGATCTTTAACCCCTTAACTCCGACAATACACACAAATCTGACAGCACAGCGTTGGTCTTTACCACTAAGCTGCCACATAGGTGGGTACAGCCAGCGTCCCTTGTTTAAGCTAGGAGCGTGCTTAATTGGCACCCCAGTACCCTGCCCCCGCTGTCACCAACAGTTCCTGGTCATGTTTCTAATTGGAAGCCAGTGGGGCAGGCTCCTGATCATGTGACCCCTGTCACAGCCGATTAGAGTGATCACATGACCCAGAAGCACATGTAATGCCTTCAAGGTTACAAACTTTTAAAGGTCCAGCTTGAAAGGGGTAATGAGGAGCTATTGAAATGTATTTGTTTTACAGTAAAAAAAACTATTTGCAGTAAAAAGTATACTGAATAGTGAACAATTTCCGTCTAAGTAGCAGATCACACATTCACACCCTTGTAATGGAAGCAGATAATAGACAGCCTCGGGCCTGATACACTCCCAAATGTTGTGTGTGATGGGAAGACAAAAGTTGCAACTTTTTGAATAAAGGTCAGCAGAGGAAATATGTGCCTACAAGTGCTTGGCCCCTTCTGAAAATGCTAGCTGCCTAGTTGTCATGCAGATCCTTTTGGTTTCATTTGACCCGGAATAAGTATACTGTCAGAGAAGTCAAAGCTACTCAATCGCATACTTGCTTTTGGCCAGTAACCTACAGTTTAATCTGCATACATTTTACCTCCTCAGGTTCCCACCACTCACATGAAAATGACATTTTAGATCCAGGGATATCTTCCCTGCATCTCTATGCAATGCAGGCAGATTATGGCTACTAGGAGAGGCAAGAACACTGCCCAGAACCCCTCTGAAGAGCTCTCGGCTCTAATGCAAGCACTAGGCTGGCTCTTGGGAGGAGTTATGGAAATCTATAAAATTCCTTGATATGTAGGTATCGCTGTGAAGGAGTGGGTTCTTAGGCAGAGTGTATTGAATGCAAACTCTCCTAGGTAACACTCACATTTGATGAAATCTAATACATACAAGGGGTGGGCCAGGGAAGTAAGGCTGAGGAGGAAATGGCTAGATGATGGTGGTTGTCCATCAGGCTGGAAATGAGGTGGGCTCTATCTGACTTTCTGCAGCTTCTAATGCACACATATGAAGCCCACAGTGTGCAGTGAAATCAGAGTAAGCTAATTCAGTACAGGAGAGAAGCTTGTACAACTCTGCAAGCCTGAAAGCATGGCTGGAGGTTGGCGTTAAACATTGGATACAAGCCCACCATGCACATCTCGCCCATTTGTCTTCTGCCCAAAGGGGCTTGGAGGAACCCAAAGTCCTGAACATTCCTTGGTCTGACTGTAATCAGCCGGATTGGGTGACATAGTGTGTATTGGCACCTTGTAGAAGGTTTGTTTGCTGTTTTGGTCAGCTTGAACAATGAAAGGCTAGTCCATAGAGCAAGGTGTAAAAGCCTGCAGGCACCTTGTACACATAACCATCTGAAAAGTTCTTTTATTCTGCCTTCTGAATGAAGGGAAGATTGATTTACATAGCATGGTGCGTTGGTAACTGGACTACAATGTCCTATAGAGAACAAGGAGATGTATGATTGGACAGTCTGAGGAAATCACAGTGGTACCATCAGCTCTTATTTCCTTAGATCAGCCTTCCACCCTCCGGTCTGCATGCATGCTCTACATCAGACACATGGTAACTTCTGTCCTCTGGAGCCTTACCACTTGTAGTAAAGCGCCACCTAGAGGATGACTGTGTAGACTGACAACCATGGCCGGCTTGCAGGACTGAAACTGCCTAATCATGGTTAAAAGTTAGTTCAAAAATTGTTCCTTTCGATTTTCCAAGACAAATTGATGAACCTTTTCAGCCGCAGTGATGAAGGCAAGGATGGAATTTCTGTATTTTTATCTCAAATAACAAAATTCTGTTAATGTGGTTCTCGGTGCTACTTTATTTTATTTTAATTTTTTCTCAAAGAATTTTATTAACATAGAAGATAATAAACTTGTATAAAGAAATACACGTTCCAGCATAAAAAAAAAATAGGAACATTTTTTCTTACATACAGCATAATATTCAAGAAATATAATGCGCAGATGCCTGCAGACCCCGGGCATCTTCCATCAACTTACTGGACTAGAACACATCTACCATCGCGGGGAGAGAGTGGCACAGTCTCTCGCTTATCTACACCTCCTTAACTCGACCAGTGGAAGGGTTCATTCCCCCGTTCCTCTCTAAGTGGGAAGCGGAACTCGGCATTCAATTCACTGATTCCCAGAGAGAGAAGATTCTCCACTTGGCTCAGAAAACCTCAATAGCCACCAGAGTCCAAGAGATCTGCTACAAAATCATGACCCGATGGTATAGGGTACCCACCACTCTGCACCATTTCTTCCTGCAGGTCTCTAACCTTTGTTGGCGTTGTGGCACTGCAGAGGGAACGATGCTGCACGTTTTTTGGGCCTGTCCCAAACTCTCCCCTTTCTGGCTTGAGCGATCAACCACCCGACTGGTGTCTCTCTGGAGGGGAACCCCGCGGCCTGCCTGCTTCAACTTACAAAACGACCCATCAAGAAATACAAGGCCTCTCTTACCATTCAGCTACTGAATGCTGCCAAGGCATGCATCCCCCTCTGTTGGAGTTTGGAGAACCCGCCGGCGAAGTCCCTGTGGTTTTCTAAAGTGAACGAACTAAGAGACATGGAGGATCTTACCGCCACTATGCACAACAGGAAGGAGACCTTCCGGGAGACCTTGGCAACACTTTATATACACGGACGCTTATCTCCGTGAGGTTGCACAGTCTGGCTGCCCATTGGGCTTGTCCCGCTCCCCATCTTTACTCTACACTTCTCCTATTTTCTGCTATCTGCCCTCACATTCTACTATGCCTCCATTTCTCCTCTCCCCTCCCTACCTCTTGTTCCACTCTCTTTTATTTTTTTTCCCCTGGTTTTTGTCCCTTTCCCACTCTTAGGGTTGTCTGACCCTCTACCTCTCCCCCCCTTGGTACACACCCCCTCCCCTTAAATCCTGCCCAATAATGGGCTGTTTTGATCATTTACTGTGAATACCTAAGATGCATTACCTATTTCATGTGTGCCATGCTTGGGCCCACCTGGCCTTTGGGTTGCTTTGCATCCCAAACTGCTAAAACTTTAAAAAAAAATATTGTATTATATAGCTTTGCATACATTATTATCGGCTCTAGGTTGCGCAAGTATTTGCTAGGATGCCTCCCCAGCTTCGCTCACCGACTTTATCTCTATACCGTACTTTCTTCATGTGCCTTATTTACCGTGTTTACCTCATCTCATGATCACGTTTGATCTTTCTGTCTGATTTTTTATTATGTATCTCTGCTATATGTGTTAATTGTTGAACGCACTTTCTATTTAAATAAAGGAATTATAAAAAAAAAGAAATATAATGCAAGACAGGCCTCGCCACCTTCCACCTATTCAAATCTTGGACAGTTATCCATTGCTATGCAAGGAGACGGCCCTCTCTCAACACAGTAACATGTGAGTTAAAGAAGCAATCTATCCAACACTAAATCTACCGGAGAGAATCTCCTGGGGTATTCAACCAAGGAGCCCACATCTGATCAAATTTACCTAATATATACTTCTCTAATCTAAGGGTGGCTCCCATTTGGGCTAGCCATTCCCATAGCGTTGGAGTCGCCTTCCAATGTTGGAGGATAAGCTTACAGGCTTGGAAAAGAGCTCTACCAATTGCCTTTTTTTGGGTTGTCTTCAATTGGGAGGTCGCTGGTACTTTATTTTAAGGAGTGTGTCTATGGAAATGTTTGACCATTCTTCCAGAAGCGCATTTGTGAGGTCAGGCACTGATGTTGGATGAGAAGCCCAACTTCTCTTCTTTTTTTTTTTTGTGCATGTACTTTGTCATCAACATGTTCAGAATCACTGGTTTACTACTCAAATAAAACCTAAAAGACATGTTCTATGTTGTGTTCCTCTGTGCCTAGGCCATGTCTTGGCAATTTAGACCATGATTTCTCCTTATGAACAATGTAGGTCATGATTTCTCCCTTTGATCGGTGAAGGCCTTGATTTCTCTTTCTGAGCGGTGTAGGCCGTGATTTCTCTCTTTCTGAGCGGTGTAGGCCGTGATTTCTCTTTCTGAGCGGTGTAGGCCGTGATTTCTCTTTCTGAGCGGTGTAGGCCGTGATTTCTCTCTCTGAGCGGTGTAGGCCGTGATTTCTCTCTTTCTGAGCGATGTAGGCCGTGATTTCTCTCTTTCTGAGCGGTGTAGGCCGTGATTTCTCTCTTTCTGAGCGGTGTAGGCCGTGATTTCTCTCTTTCTGAGCGGTGTAGGCCGTGATTTCTCTTTCTGAGCGGTGTAGGCCGTGATTTCTCTCTTTCTGAGCGGTGTAGGCCGTGATTTCTCTCTTTCTGAGCGGTGTAGGCCGTGATTTCTCTTTCTGAGCGGTGTAGGCCGTGATTTCTCTCTTTCTGAGCGGTGTAGGCCGTGATTTCTCTCTTTCTGAGCGGTGTAGGCCGTGATTTCTCTTTTAGAGAAAGGTAGACGGCGATTTCTGTTTGAAACTTTAAAAATTACACAGTTTGAGTCTGATCAACTGTCCCCTGCGTGTTTTATGGCCTTCTGTGGCATTGTTGGTATAAGTCCTGAACCTAATATATGTCACTCTCTGGCAGCGCCTTGATTGATTATTGGTCTGTGACGGATCAGACCTTTCAGTTACTCCGCTCATCTCATGTGTTTGGTTCACACGATCCACCCATCAGCAGGATAATCATGCTGTAAGCACTGTGTAAGGGGGAGCACTCATTTAGGCTGAGTGATTAAACTTGACAGCCTGAAGCCCACAGCAACTGGCACATTTGTTTTTAAAGGCCAATAGGCATAAATTACAAGCTGGTTTATGTAAATACTGTTTTAACAAAATTCATGGAATAATTATCAGTTTAAGGAAGTTATCTCTATAGAAGATATTTACACATAAGACACGAAGGGCCCTGGCCTCTTACGATCCTTAATGAAGTCCAGATAGAAGCTGCACTCCTCACAAGACGTGACCTTTTGAATAATCAGTTGGTGCTTGAAGTGATTGCTAAGGATAGTGCTGTGCCAAAAGCGGATGAGAAGAAACCAAGCCACCAGCAATCCAAATAAATGTTTCACAATTTTATGTTCATGACGGCCTCAAGTAAGTCATAAGAAGCTGACATTTCAGACCTTGCTGGGTCCCTTCCTCTATCCGACATAATGACAGTAAGAATGAACATAACACACACATTGTATATACCCATTATGGGTTACACCAGGTTGTATATATGTGTGTGCCATGTTCATGCTTACTGTCTCTATCTTGGCTTAAAGAAGGGGCCTTTTTAAAAAAAAAAAAATCTGTGTCTGTCTTCATTTCAGGCTGCAAAGCAACAAAATGTGAATATTTTAAAGGGGGCGATTTATTTCTATACCCACTGTATGTGGAATACATTTATTTGGAGTGCTGTCGTTGCTGATGACTTGCTAGGCAAAGTAAATACTCACCTAGTTCCTCTCATTGCTTCCTTGCTGTCCTGATAATTGGTGTGCCATGATCCTAATGTTGCAAGTTATAGAATAAAAACATTGATTAATTGCTTTGAAAAGTTGTATCGATACAGAACTACGTTACCCATCAGTTCCTCCTGTTGTCATTAGAGTGCTCACCATCTGAAGCTATAGGGCCTAACATTCCTGGCATTGCTGAGAGTTGTAGTTCCTATAAGGGTCAGGCAGAGCTTTTCTGACTTTTTTTTATGTAGAGGTTTTTTTCTGTTTAAATCTGAAAACTGGACTAAACCAATACTGGGGTTATTGCTCAATGCAACCAGTTTAATTTTTATTCTCAATCTTATCTGCACAGGGAAAACAAAACATAGAATCTCATTGGCATGAAAACATTCCGTTTTTAATAATCTGCCCATTTATATTATAAAGCCAAAAATAGTCTCTTTTTTTTGTAAAGGTTAGTTTATTTAGAAAAAAAAAAAAACGTTATACTTACCTGCTCTGTGCAAGGGTTTTGCACAGAGTGGCCCTGATCCTCCTTTTCTGGGGTCACTCGGCTGCGCTTCTGGCTCCTCCCTCTTCGAGTGCCCCCACGGAGAGCTGCATTCCATGGGGGCACACGTGCGGGTGCGCTCCAGAGTCCTGCTGCTGCCTCTGACATAAACAGCAAGACTCGGCCCCGCTGCCGCCTACCGTGTCACTGGATTTGATTGACCCGAGACAGTGGCTGGAGCTGCTGGGCTCGTTCCCAGTGCTGGAACGATCGGGTTAAAGTAAGAAAAAGGGGGGCTGCTGCAATACAGGGTTTTTCACTTGAATGCATAGGTGCATACAGGAGAAAAACCTTGAGACTTTACAACTCCTGCATTCTCTGCATTTAAAGTGGTTCTAAAGACTGAACATTTTTTACCTTAACGCATTCTTTGCATTAAGGTAAAAATGAACGAATTGGGCCCCTCACCCCCCCCCACCCATATACTTACCTGAGACCTCATTTGATCCAACGCCGTGCGTCTGCACCTCTTCTCTCCCCTCATTTCTGGGTCTCCCTTGCTTTGCTGGGGCATCGGGAGCCATTGGTTTCTAGTGCTGTCGATCAAAGCCAGCTGAAGCTCTCCTGCAATATCGCTGGATTGGGATGGGCTCATGTAAGTATTAGAGGGGCTGAGGGGGGCTGCTGCACAGAAGTTTTTTATTTTTTTTATCCTAATGCATTAAGATAAACCTGCCTTTTTAGAATCGCTCTTCTCTCTCAAAAAAAAAAAAATACTGTACCTTTTTTTTAAAGGCCTTGTTCACACAGTTGTACTACAGCATACAAGGTGCAAGGTCTGTGTTGACCAAACGAGCATGCACATGTGTAGGACTGAAACAACTAATCGATTGGTTGGTCTGCATACAGAATGCATTATTTGTTTACATATCAGAAGAGACAGTGCAGCTCAATACACCGTCCATACATAGCAATAAGTGCCTGTGAATGTGTGAGGAGCAATGGCTCATGGGACATGTAGTCCGGGGCAGGAAGTGAGTGGTTTTAAAGGCAGAAGTTCTTTACCTTGCTATAGGGGCGCTCTATACGATACTTTGCAGCTTGCTATTGGGGCGCTCTATACGATACTTTTCAGCTTGCTATAGGGGCGCTCTATACGATACTTTGCAGCTTGCTATTGGGACGCTCTATACGATACTTTGCAGCTTGCTATAGAGGTGCTCTATGCGATACTTTGCAGCTTGCTATAGGGGCGCTCTATGCGATACTTTGCAGCTTGCTATAGGGGCGCTCTATGCGATACTTTGCAGCTTGCTATAGGGGCGCTCTATGCGATACTTTGCAGCTTGCTATAGGAGCGCTCTATACAATACTTTGCAGCTTGCTATAGGGGCGCTCTATGCGATACTTTGCAGCTTGCTATAGGAGCGCTCTATGCGATGCTTTGCAGCTTGCTATAGGAGCGCTCTATGCGATGCTTTGCAGCTTGCTATAGGGGCACTCTATGCAATACTTTGCAGCTTGCTATAGGAGCGCTCTATGCGATACTTTGCAGCTTGCTATAGGAGCGCTCTATGCGATACTTTGCAGCTTGCTATAGGGGCGCTCTATACGATACTTTGCAGCTTGCTATAGGGGCGCTCTATACGATACTTTGCAGCTTGCTATAGGAGCGCTCTATGCGATGCTTTGCAGCTTGCTATAGGGGCACTCTATGCAATACTTTGCAGCTTGCTATAGGAGCGCTCTATGCGATACTTTGCAGCTTGCTATAGGGGCGCTCTGAAAGCAGGAGGAGCCAGAAGTGTCAGTGGGGGACCCCAGAAGTGGAGGGTCAGGGCTGCTCTGTGCAAAACCCTCTGTACATAGCAGGTAAGTATAACATGTTTGTTTAAAAAAAAAAAAAAAAACACTTTTAAAGACTGGTGCAGGGAAGATCAGAATCTGAAGCCAGAGAAAGTGAAGGCTGATAGACTGGAGGTAATATAAGGCATAACAATTACATTTTAGGGCTGGTTCACACCACAAAAACGCACTTCAGATCCGTTCTGCATGTGCGTTTTTTTGGTGCTTTTTTGATGCGTTTCCGGATGCATTTCAAGTGCTTTTTTTTTATTTCCGCCCCCCCACTATACTAGTATCCAGTGCATTTTTGATGCATTCCAGTGTGTTTCGGTGCGTTTTACTGCGTTCCAGTCCAATCCAGTGCGGGTAAAATGCAGCATGTTCTACTTTTTTGTTTTTTTCTGGAACTGACAAGACCTGAAACTGACCGCACTGGTGTGAACTATGCCATTGTAAACCATATAACCTACTTTCCATGCGTTTTTTGATTCAGAACAAAAACGCACTGGACTGCATATAGTGTTAAGTGGCCCTAAAAGTTAACTTTTTCCGGTATTGTGCATTATATTTAAAATGATCATATCCATGAAAAAGTGCCTCAGCTTTTAGTACGACTTTAATATAAAAGATTTACAGTGCATCTCCCTTCATGTCACATACCCAGTCGTGTCCGTAGAAAAGGTTTGCGTCCTTTTCCATTTTTCAGACATAAATGGAACAGACAAATGGATTTCAACCCTTTGTCTGTTTTTAGATGAGAAACTAATTTTTTTTATTTTCTCCAGCAATGATTTTTTTTCTTCGACTTTTTTTTATTTTGTGACATAACTTATGCCGCTCATGTGAAAGGGTTTTGAGTTTTTGGAAATCTTATCCGTTCAAAACAATGGTTTGTGTGATTGGCTCACTGATTTTCCCAGAAGTCTGCACTAAGATACAAGTCAGATTTTAGGAATCTGCTGCAACAAAATGTAATTTTTAGTGAGATACTCCCAATAGGAAATCACATCTAAAGGGATGCAGACCTTGCAATTTTCCTCACTGGTGCCCTGCTGGTGCAGCAGCTGATTGATAATTATGAAGCCACTCCCATTAGACTCACTCTCCACATGGACACAGACAAACACACAGGGATTTCTTCAGAATAACAAAAGGTAGGACTCTGCAACAAAGTTTGTTAAAATCCTTGTAATGTACATAGATCACCCAGAGGGGACGTTTTTTTTTTCTCAACAAAAGTGGAGTTACTCTTTAAGGCGGGGGTCTGCAAGAAATGCAACCCGGGTGTCTCCTTTTGTCACCTGAGTTTAGTGATCCTATCATGAACTTGGGCAATTCTAATTGAGCGAACGATGATAAAAAGGTAGTGGTTAATTAGTCAGGGTAACGGGGAGATCTAAAGATACAGGATGGTAAAGCTGTATTCAGAACTTTGTCTTTCCTGAGAAAGTCAGGTTTTGCCCCGAGCCTTCAGGTCATTGAGGGCGCCCATCACATCAATTGACCAATAGCGAGCCTTAGAAGGCAAGGACTTCACAAGAAAAGTGAGATTTCTATATACCTTCCGCTACTCTTATCTCTAGATCTGCTGATCATTTGACATACTTTTTGCAGGGAAGGGAGCTGCTGATCATGCAACCTTACACTATATATAGTCAGGTTGTGATGCCCAGGTTTGTGCCATTTATTAAAGCTGAGCTCCTGACAGATAAAATAAAACACCAGTTAATGAAGCCCTGTATTCATTTATTAAATGCATTTATATTGCAAGCAGTATAAGTGCCTGAATTGAACTTTGTATAATCTTCTTGCAATTCCTGTAAAGCAAAGCTCAGATTGGAAGGGGGAGAAGCAACACAAAGACCCAATGAATTGCGCTATAGTGCAAGGATCATGCTGACATGAGGAGAGAGCAGAGTTTAGTTCATCAGTCTGCTGCTTCTCCTAACCCGTAAGCTCAGGTTGCTTTTCAGAGGTGTTTGACAGCCAGTGAGGAGACAATATGTGATCAGGGGTGTAAGGGGGAGCAGTTGGGGGGGGGGGAGGGGGTGTTAAAGCACGGTTCAACTGTGTTTTTACTGACCCCCCATCCAACCACACGTGTAAACGAGTCCTTGGTGTTACTTGACTGTGGCTAAGAAAGATCAAACCTACTCTTACTGGATCAGACTGGTTGGACAGAAATGCAAATCCTTTGGCAGGTAAAACCGCTCAGCTATTTGTATGTAATCAGTGTGTTTACCTGTTAAAGTTCAGCTTTTATACTGTACATTTATATGCAGATGAAGCTAGTGTAGGTACACAGCTCTGTTTTGATATTGGCCTCCTGTAATCCTCTGTATTTAGATATCTGCCTGGATGGCTGTGCCAAGGAAAGGGGCAGCGGTCCGCTGGCAGTGGGCTGAGCCATGCCCATCGGAAAAATAACATCTTGGCTATAGTTTTACTAAAATATGCAGAACTGGAATTCGAGGGGCTTTCAGCATTATTGGAAGGTCAATTCCTGCTTAAACCTGTCCCGGACTGCTGTGTAAATAGGGGGCCTAATGTACTCATGTAAAATGTATTTTTTGTGAATTGATGATAGGAAGAGGTGTAGGAGGCCGGGGAGGGGGTCCTTTTTTATATGGATCTTTAGGCCGGCCATACACGGTTCAAACCGGCAGGAACTGGCCGAGATTCGATCGCTCAATTTGGATAATACCAGCCTGACGGATTCTCTTGCGATTTATCGCTAGCAACTACTATAGCCTCTAGCGATAATCACTGTCTTCTATCACTGTAGACAATGACTTGGCAGGAGGATTCCTCTGTCAGCACTGTCATGCGAATTTCAGTTTTTTAGGCTGGCCATAGACAGTGCAAATTTCTTTCCTGCAACCACGGGTTGCCATTGTGTTCTCCCGGTGGGGGAAGTCGTCCTCTCTGGGAGAACACAGTGATTATTGCAAGAGGCAGTCGCATGTAAAATCCGGCTGGCTGGTTGTACCCATCTTGATCAATCGATCAACTTGGGTACATTCAGCCTGTCCATTCCTGATTTGAATCAGGAACTTGCCAAGATTCGAGCCATCTATGGCCAGCCTTACCTTTTAAAAAAAAAAAAAAAAAAGAGTAGCTTAGTCAATTATTGTAAGTAGCAAGAATGATGATGGCTTTTGACTATATATGCTTTGATAGTTGCTAGATGATATTGGAGGATGTAGGGGTATCACCTTCATGTTGATAGGTTTGTGTGGACTTCTTTATCCTAATATTACGGGGGTGGGCGTGTTGCAGGGGGGGGGGAGAGGGTTGCGAGGGGCATTTACGGTTCGTTGTTTATGTATAGTTCTGGTCATCGAGACCTGTTGAGCTTGGATATACACAATAGGCTTTGTGTATGTCATACCCTTTTAAAAACCAATAAAAATAATTCCTGAAGGCGAATGAGTACTGCCAGGGAGCTCATTGTGAAAGCCAACGTTTCACATTGCCCAGCTTAGAAAGACAACAGGTTCACTTTATCAGAACAATCCACTCCTTGCCAAGTGATATCAGAAGGACATGAAATTGATGGGCTTTGATGAAGTCAATCTTTCAGAAATTATTGGAATTTTAATAGGTTAATGTAATGCTTTGATAAATACATAACATATGCTTGTGTTACGTTGTGTCTTGGCATCAGTTTTTATCACAGTATACAGAAATTGGCAGGCGGCCAGGAAATGGGGTAAGGAAGGTGTGCCGTTGTGGGAAATGGGTCATGCACATTCAGTAAATGTATGACCTGTTAAAAATAAACATAAAAATATAACCATTTTGCAGCAGATTCATCAATCATAGCTGTTTTATTGGCATTGCACTTATTATATAGTTCCTGTTATGAGTGGCTCTTTTCAGGGTGATGCTGGATGACCATAAGCCCTGGTTCAGATTTAAGCTTTAGATAAATGAATATAGTTCTTTTGGATGACCTTAGGGATAGGATTACAAACCCAATACATTGCTTCGCTGGTGGTAGCTGGTACATTTCTTCCACTTTATGCCTTGGAGACACAATAGGTGAGGGGAAACTGCCCTCTTAGAGAGTTGTCACTGGAACAGGGGTCCATAAGGCAATGCCCCCCCCCCTTCCTTCTGATAACCATAAAACTTTGGATATCCCATTATTATTTGTTCCAGTGACATTAGTCATAAGAAAAATAGAGGGGATTAATTATCCCAGTGGACACACACGGACAGCAATAAAAAGCTTACCGAGAATCCAATTCTCCCCTACTCCACCCAAAATGTAAAAGATGGCTATACATTCTCTTTAAAGTGTTACAAAATCCACAACTGTAAAATTGGCATACTTGTTTTCTACTCACTGTGGAACCAAAGGGGTTAATTCTCTGCATTGTGTAAAAAGGCTGTTTGATCCTGTCTTCTCTGATCCTCCTTTTCTTCCACTGTTCCCAAACCATCTCTTGATAGAACAGAGGCTTGGGGGTAAGCTGCACATGCTCAGTTTGGTGTGTATTGCTAGAGTGTTTTTTTTTTCTTGGGAGGGTGCATGTGATCAGCACAGGGCCAATCAGCACTGTCCAGACAGAGGGTCAGGTGTCCTGCAGCCTCATATGACAAACAGGGAAGAATGAAAACTCCTCCTACAAGCTTTAACTAATAGAAGTCACAAGATTGCTATATACTGCTAATGAGAAAAGGTATTTAGCAGTTTATATTGACAATTAATTGCATTTCCATGTTCTGTGGGAGACCAGATATATTGAATGCAGGGACCTGAGTTTAGTAACACTAGAAAAAAGTGATGTGGAGGGCAAAGGACTAGGTACCTCACTGCCTCTAGGACCAGCTTGCCATGCTCTATTCCCTGCTTTGTTACTATCTGGAGGGTGGAGCTTGGCATTTTGGTAGAGAAGCAGGTCTTTGCTCTCTCATGTTAGATCTGCCCAGCTGATGACTGGTGGTGACCAAGAAGCAGCAAGATAGGTGAAGGTAAGCTGAGATCCACAGGATACATGGAGTAAAAGCAGGGAGTTGATCACCTTGCGTGTCCTTGGATACAGTTTCTTCTCCAGCAAGGAGAACAACGAACAGTACAGCTGTGATGTGACCAAAACTCATGAGGCTTATCAGTCAGAGACATTATTTGTATACATTACCTCTCAAAGGGTTTGTATTGCACATTTTGTAGTGTTTTTATACATCAGAATTCATTACATTTTCAAACTATAAAGTGCTGATAGGTCATTTGAATTTTAGGGTTCTCAGCACAGCTATGTACAAGGGAATGCCATGTTGTGATGGTGGGTGGATGGAGAGATGAAGGGGGAGGAACAGATCTGTGTAGCTTGGCTCTGTGCTGGAATTGGGTTTACTGGACCTAAGCGGTTTGTATGGAAAAGTAATCTTGTATAATTAGCTGCCAGTGAGGAAAAAGCTGAGACGAGAACTCTTCTTCCATACTGTAATTATGACCTCTGGCAGGACAGATGTAGAATGTCACTTTATTAGCTGTACAGCCAGCCATAGGGTGCCGCCTTCTGCCATAATGTGCCATTTACATTTTCCTACTGTAAGCAGGAGTTTGAATATACAATGATTTTTTTTTATATGATTTAAAAAAAACAGACTGAAGACAAGGAGTCAAATCAGTAATATAGAATCATAAGTATAATAAAAAGTGATAATTTCCTATTTTGTACAGTAACCCCGATCTTCTTGTGTCATGTCTTCCCTATTGTAAAACTTTGTGAAATTTGTTGAAGCATACAGTTTCATAGGCACCCCCTGGACAGATTAAGGCCTCATGCCCACTGGCGTTTTTTGCAGCTTAAAGTGGAGCTCCACCCTAAATAGCAACTTTTGCTATTTGGAACCCTCCCCCCCTCCGGTGTCACAATTGACACCTTTCAGGGGGGAGGGGGGTGAAGATACCTGTCTAAGACAGGTATTTTCACCCACATCCGGGAGTCCTGTCTCCGGGAATCTGCGGGAGTTACGTCACTTCCCCCAGACTTCCCTTGGTGTTCTGGGAGACACTCGGCTCCCAGAACACAGGAGCACCAATCAGAACGGCGCAGCGCGACTCGCGCATGCGCCGTAGGGAACCGGGCATGAAGCCGCAGGGCTTCACTTCCTGGTTCCCTCAGCGAGGATGGCGGAGGGAGCAGCAGAGCGACGAGCGGTCGCTCGTCCTCTGCTGCGGACGTCGCTGGACTCCAGGACAGGTAAGTGTCCAAATATTAAAAGCCAGCAGCTGCTGTAGCTGCTGGCTTTAAAAAATTTTTTTCCGGTGGAGCAACCCCTTTAAAAACGCCTGTCCATGTTATTGTAAATATTATAATTTTTTTTTTCAAAAAAAAACAAAAAAAAAAATGTCGGAGCTAAAAACGCGACCGCGCGTTAGTGCGCGTTTTTTGCGCGTTTTTTGACGCTCGCGTTTTTTTCTGCCTAATTCTGACGCTGAGGAACGCACTGGTCCTGGTTTTTTTTTACAGCTTACAAACGCCTATGCTCTTTACAGCTCAAAAGCGCCTAGGTGGGCATGAAGCTATAGACTAACATGGACAGGCGTTTTTAAGCTGTAAAAAACGCTCAAAAACGCGGCTGAAAAAACGCCCGTGGGCATGAGGCCTTCATGAGGCCTAAATATTTATGTAGCTTTGAAAGGGAAAAGTAGAAAACAATGTGGTTTATAAAATAAATAAACCAAAAAATATACCGTATATACTTGAGTATAAGCCAAGTTTTTCAGCACATTTTTTTTGTGCTGAAAATGCCCCCTTCGGCTTATACTCGAGTCACCTTTTTGCGCCTGATCTCCCGGACTTTGGGGACCCGGTCCTGGCCGGTCGTAGGTCCCCTGGACCCCAATCTTGGCACACATATAGCTCCACTCTTCCTCTACAAGTTTGCAAAGTTTGTTGTCCAGGGGACCTATGGCCAGGGATCACCGATTTTTCAAACCCGGGCACCCCTTCCATGGACACCCATGTTAAACGGTAATTTCTCCAGTGATTTTGGGGACCCAGTACTGGCCGGTATTGGGTCCCCTGTACCCCAAACTTGACACACATGTAGCCCCATTTCTCCTCTATAAGTGTGCAAAGTTTTTTTGTCTGGGGGACGTACGGACGGGGAGAACACTGATTTTTCAAAGCCGAGCACCCCTTCCATAGACTCCCATGTTAAACGTCAGTCTAGGCATTGGCACAGTAAGGCATGCAGATGGACACCCTAGGCTTATACTCGAGTCAATAAGTTTTCCCAGTTTTTTTTTTGTGGTAAAATTTGGTGCCTTGGCTTATATTCGGGTCGGCTTATACTAGAGTATATACTGTGTGTGTGTGTATGTATGTATGTGTGTGTGTGTGTGTGTGTGTGTGTGTGTGTGTGTATATATATATATATATATATATATATATATAAAAATAAAACCTTTTTGATTGCGAGCATAATTCATTCCAAAAACATGCTTGTAATCCAAAGCACTTGTATATCAAAGCGAATTTCCTCATAAGAAATAATGGAAACCCAAATGTTTTTTTCCACAACCATTTATTCATAAGTCCTTCAGTTTATAGTCCATATAAAAAGATTATAGCAATGTGATTTGGTTGTGTAACCATAAAATGTCCATCCACAAGGGGATTAGAAGCAAAATCCATCAGGAGCTGCAGAGTATAAAAGAGAAGAGAGGCGCCTCTAAGTGTAGTGATATGGTTGCATTTAATGACGGTACAACATTTAGCAACGCACATGGTTGATGATTAAGAGGCACATCCAAGTATGCAGGCATTTGGGGTAAAGCTGTCCACATAGACCGTCCTCCGCACCGCTGGCTCTCACCGCTGTCAGTCTGCAATCGTGACTGGGAAGACTACCCTGCAGTAGATCGATTGAACCGTCTGTGGAGCGCAGCGTGGAAGGGACGACGTTGACGGTGGTGAGGAGGACGGTCAGCTTTACTCCAGACAGGGCCGTCAGAACAGGAGAGGCAAACCAAGCAACTGCTTGGGGCCCCAAGCTGGCCTGGGCCCCAGCAGAGCGGCTCCCCTCCCCTCCCATTCAGGCGGGGGGGAGACCATCCGCACACCTGTCACTGTGAGACAACAGCAGCATTGCTTTTAAATAAGAGCACAGTGGCTACAGTGTGTGCTGGAATTCAAAGCTCCTTTCTGTCTCCTCCCCCCCTCCTCCAGTGTCCTGCACAGTCTCTGGTATCTCTGACTCAACCTCCCCCCCCCTCCTCCAGTGTCCTGCACAGTCTCTGGTATCTCTGACTCAACCCCCCCCCCCTCCTCCAGTGTCCTGCACAGTCTCTGGTATCTCTGACTCAACCTCCTCCCCCCCCTCCTCCAGTGTCCTGCACAGTCTCTGGTATCTCTGACTCAACCTCCCCCCCCTCCTCCAGTGTCCTGCACAGTCTCTGGTATCTCTGACTCAACCTCCCCCCCCCCCCTCCTCCAGTGTCCTGCACAGTCTCTGGTATCTCTGACTCAACCTCCCCCCCCCTCCTCCAGTGTCCTGCACAGTCTCTGGTATCTCTGACTCAACCTCCCCCCCCCCTCCTCCAGTGTCCTGCACAGTCTCTGGTATCTCTGACTCAACCTCCCCCCCCCCCCTCCTCCAGTGTCCTGCACAGTCTCTGGTATCTCTGACTCAACCCCCCCCCCCTCCAGTGTCCTGCACAGTCTCTGGTATCTCTGACTCAACCTCCTCCCCCCCCCCTCCAGTGTCCTGCACAGTCTCTGGTATCTCTGACTCACCCTCCTCCCCCCCCCTCCTCCAGTGTCCTGCACAGTCTCTGGTATCTCTGACTCAACCTCCTCCCCCCCCCTCCTCCAGTGTCCTGCACAGTCTCTGGTATCTCTGACTCAACCTCCTCCCCCCCCCCCCTCCAGTGTCCTGCACAGTCTCTGGTATCTCTGACTCAACCTCCCCCCCCCCTCCTCCAGTGTCCTGCACAGTCTCTGGTATCTCTGACTCAACCTCCTCCCCCCCTCCTCCAGTGTCCTGCACAGTCTCTGGTATCTCTGACTCAACCCCCCCCCCCTCCTCCAGTGTCCTGCACAGTCTCTGGTATCTCTGACTCAACCTCCTCCTCCCTCCTCCAGTGTCCTGCACAGTCTCTGGTATCTCTGACTCAACCCCCCCCCCCTCCTCCAGTGTCCTGCACAGTCTCTGGTATCTCTGACTCAACCTCCTCCTCCCTCCTCCAGTGTCCTGCACAGTCTCTGGTATCTCTGACTCACCCTCCTCCCCCCCCTCCTCCAGTGTCCTGTACAGTCTCTGGTATCTCTGACTCAACCTCCCCCCCCCCTCCTCCAGTGTCCTGCACAGTCTCTGGTATCTCTGACTCAACCTCCCCCCCCCTCCTCCAGTGTCCTGCACAGTCTCTGGTATCTCTGACTCAACCTCCCCCCCCCCCCCCTCCTCCAGTGTCCTGCACAGTCTCTGGTATCTCTGACTCAACCTCCCCCCCCCTCCTCCAGTGTCCTGCACAGTCTCTGGTATCTCTGACTCAACCTCCCCCCCCCCCCCTCCTCCAGTGTCCTGCACAGTCTCTGGTATCTCTGACTCAACCCCCCCCCCTCCAGTGTCCTGCACAGTCTCTGGTATCTCTGACTCAACCTCCTCCCCCCCCCCCTCCAGTGTCCTGCACAGTCTCTGGTATCTCTGACTCACCCTCCTCCCCCCCCCTCCTCCAGTGTCCTGCACAGTCTCTGGTATCTCTGACTCAACCTCCTCCCCCCCCCTCCTCCAGTGTCCTGCACAGTCTCTGGTATCTCTGACTCAACCTCCTCCCCCCCCCCTCCAGTGTCCTGCACAGTCTCTGGTATCTCTGACTCAACCTCCCCCCCCCCCCTCCTCCAGTGTCCTGCACAGTCTCTGGTATCTCTGACTCAACCTCCTCCCCCCCTCCTCCAGTGTCCTGCACAGTCTCTGGTATCTCTGACTCAACCCCCCCCCCCTCCTCCAGTGTCCTGCACAGTCTCTGGTATCTCTGACTCAACCTCCTCCTCCCTCCTCCAGTGTCCTGCACAGTCTCTGGTATCTCTGACTCAACCCCCCCCCCCTCCTCCAGTGTCCTGCACAGTCTCTGGTATCTCTGACTCAACCTCCTCCTCCCTCCTCCAGTGTCCTGCACAGTCTCTGGTATCTCTGACTCACCCTCCTCCCCCCCCTCCTCCAGTGTCCTGTACAGTCTCTGGTATCTCTGACTCAACCTCCCCCCCCCCTCCAGTGTCCTGTACAGTCTCTGGTATCTCTGACTCAACCTCCCCCCCCTCCTCCAGTGTCCTGCACGGTCTCTGGTATCTCTGATCCAACCTCCTCCCCCCTCCTCCAGTGTCCTGCACAGTCTCTGGTATCTCTGACTCCCCCTCCAATCACCAGTGCGGAGTGCTGAGAGAATCGGGAGGCGGAGCTCACTGAAGCTCCTGTCGGGCTGGCCAGAGGAAGGGAGGAGGTGAGCTGAATTCTTTTTTTCCTGAGAAAAGTCTCCTAGGGAGCAAAGCTGCAAAGTTTAGGAGTATTTGTAGTGCAAGTGATGCAGTAAAGGGTTAAGGTGACAGGAGAATCAGACGAGATAGAGAGTGTATTAGGGGGGGGGGGGGGGGCAGTGACTGTGCAGCCCAATCACAGCTGACAGATACCTCCTGAGCAGCACACATGTAATACAAACATCCCCCAATCACTCAGACTAGATAATGTGACAGTAATGTGTGACCATTCATGTAACCTTTATATATATGATGAGTCTACACTTCTGATTGGACAGACTCAGAGCTTGGATAACACAGAGTTATATGAATTGTCATACATTACCTTCACATCATCTGTACATACAGAGTGCTGGGGGCTGGATTATATATATACATGTATGTGCTTACGGTTTATAAGAGCCCTTTCACACTGGAGCACCCATAACGTCGGCGGTAATACGCCACTATTTTTACCGCATTTCGGCCGCTAGCGGGGCAGTTTTACCCCCACTGGCGGCCGAGAAAGTGTTAAAACTGCTCGCAATGTGCTGCTGAAGCAGCGCATTGCGGGCAGTATAGCCGCACTGTCCCATTCATTTCAATGGGCATGCAGCGGTGGAGGCGCGGAAAACTCACCGTTCCTTCACCGCTGCAATGATGCAGCTAGCAGGACTTTTTCTAACGTCCTGCTAGCGCAATGCTCCAGTGTGAAAGCCCTCGGGCCTCTCCCCTCGGGCTTTCACACTGGAATGAATGGGGCAGCAGTTTAGCAGCGTTTTGCAGACGCTATTTTTAACGCTATAGCGCCTGCAAAACGCTCCAGTGTGAAAGGGATGTAACAGATTGTTTTCATTGAATAATACTGCTGTTTGATTTATTGCTGTATATATTAGTAGATGAGCAGAAGAGCTTTTTTTGCATTATAGACCTCACCATCTGAACAATTCTCAGCCCCCAAATCCCCCCAGCTTATATCACCCCCAGACCACTTTATACATCCAGCTGAGGGACATCATTCCATAGTCACTTTCCTTTCCTCATCTTCCCAAAATCACTCCCTGGTCACCCCACAGACACTACAGGAAATCCCTAACCCCATCTTACCCACCACTGTCCTCTCCTCTACATACTTCCCCCATCATACCCACCCTAGTCCTCTCCTCTACATACTGCCCCCGTCATACCCACCACAGTCCTCTCCTCTACATACTGCCTCCGTCATACCCACCACAGTCCTCTCCTGTACATACTGCCCCCTTCATACCCACCACAGTCCTCTCCTGTACATACTGCCCCCGTCATACCCACCACAGTCCTCTCCTGTACATACTGCCCCCGTCATACCCACCACAGTCCTCTCCTGTACATACTGCCCCAGTCATACCCACCACAGTCCTCTCCTCTACATACTGCCCCCGTCATACCCACCACAGTCCTCTCCTCTACATACTGCCCCCATCATACCCACCACAGTCCTCTCGTCTACATACTTTCCCCATCATACCCACCACAGTCCTCTCCTCTACATACTGCCCCCATCATACCCACCACAGTCCTCTCCTCTACATACTGCCCCCATCATACCCACCACAGTCCTCTCCTCTACATACTGCCCCCATCATACCCACCACATTCCTCTCCTCTACATATTGCCCCCATCATACCCACCACAGTCCCCTCCTCTACATACTGCCTCCGTCATCCCCTCCACACTCCTCTCCTGTACATACTGCTCCCATCATACCCTCCACACTCCTCTCCTGTACATACTGCCCCCATCATACCCTCCGCAATCCTTTCATGTACATACTGCCTCCATCTTACCCTCTGCACTCCTCTCCTGCAGAATCAGATGTAAAGGGGAACAAACCCTGTGCATTCAGATGTAAAGGGGGACTCTGTTGACTCTGATGTAAAGGGGGACTCTGTTGACTCTGATGTAAAGGGGGACTCTGTTGACTCTGATGTAAAGGGGGACTCTGTTGACTCTGATGTAAAGGGGGACTCTGTTGACTCTGATGTAAAGGGGGACTCTGTTGACTCTGATGTAAAGGGGGACTCTGTTGACTCTGATGTAAAGGGGGACTCTGTTGACTCTGATGTAAAGGGGGACTCTTGTAATTAATTCCATATGATTAGAAATGTTATTTAGTCACAAAAATATATGTATAGTGTATACTACATAACAAAATTGCTGTGCATTGCTTTGTACAGAGGTAATGAATTTAATGTACTACAAAAAATAAAAATAAAATGGAGTGCGCTGCTTAAGCGTTCGGCTTGACGAAAAGGTGGCAACCCTACCCTCGGGGGCCCCAAATTCTCAATCTGCTTGGGGCCCCCAAACTCCTTCAAACGGCCCTGACTCCAGATACCTGCATACTTAGATGTGACTGTTTTAATCATCAACCATGTGAGTTGCTAAATGTTTTACCTTCATTAAATGTAACCATATTGCTACACTTAGAGGTGCCTCTCTTCTCTTTTATACTCCGTTGTGACGCTACTTGTATATCAAGTCAAAATGTATTTAAACATTTTGCTGGTCTTGCAAAATGCTCTCAAACCAAGGTTTGAGTGTGATATAATTTCTAAGTGTTTGTTTAAAGCACTTTTACATATTCTGTTGAAATCTACAAAGAAAAAGTAAAGTATACACTGTAATTCATAAGAAGAGAAATAATTTTTTTACCTTCAATGCAAAAAACTGAAGCCAGATTGCATAAACAGTAAAAATTGTGAGAACCCTTTTTATTTTTCAACTGCGCTACTTGCTGCAATTGAACTTAAAGTGGAGTTCCACCCAATTTTTTTACTTTTTTTTTTTTATTCCACTCCTCACCCCCTTACATGCCACATTTGGCATGTAATTTTTTTGGGGGGGGAGTGGGGGCTTCAGTAGGAGTGGGACTTCCTGTCCCACTTCCTCCTTCCGCCCTGGGCTCGCCTAGGCTATACGTCATATCGCCTTGTGGCGGCTCCTCCCTGTAGGTGATCACCTGGGACGTGACAGGTCCCAGGCGATCGCCTGTCCACTCACAGAGCGCTTCGCCGTTCACGCATGCGCAGTGAGTGCCCGGCCGTGAAGCCGAAAGCTGTCACGGCCGGGTGCCCATACTGTGAATGGACGCGCCGGCGGAGGAGGGGGGAGAGGAGTGGAGCTCCAGGCGGTGCGTCGCTGGACAGTGGAGCAGGTAAGTGTATGTTTATTAAAAGCCAGCAGCTACACTTTTTGTAGCTGCTGACTTTTAATAAACATAAAAAATGGGTGGAACTCTGCTTTAAAACCATGTGCTGGCAGCATGCTTCAGCCAACACTCCTCACACTCCCTGAACAGATCTGTTGATTGGACCACTGTTCAGGGGGCATGAAGCTCATGGAAAGCTCACTCAGATTTTTTCTTGTAAGTTCAGAACTGCCAGCAAGCTTTATGGCAACCTTTTGGAGAAGATCGTCTTTCCTTTTGCTAGGTCAGTGAATAGGTGTATGGTCCCCAACTTGACCCTTTCATCTGTCTATAGCAAAAGAGCTGCCAGAAAGATTTTAGAATTAACATAGATTTCACCACCTTCTGGATGTTGGTAGATATAGGACATTATTATGGAACAAAAATACATTTGTGTGTGTGTGTGTGTGTGCGTGCATATGTATGTATGTATATGTGTGTATGTATGTGTGTATGTATATGATATATATATATAAATATAAAAATGATGATGTAAGGGCGAGCTGTGTGCTGTTGACATCTAGTCTTAAGCCCCGTACACACGGTCGGACTTTTTGCCAACAAACTTAATTTTGAGCAAGTTTGCCAAAAAATCCGACCGTGTGTACGCTCTATCGGACAAACTTTTTTGGTTTTCATCAGACAAAAGTTCGGTCTGCAAACGGACAAACTTTTGGCCAACAAAAGTCCGATGGAGCAAAGTCCGACCGTGTGTACAGAAAACCATAGGACTTTTGTCCGATGGACAAAACAAATATTAAATGTTAAAATCAACCAACAATAGCAGAAGTTGACCAAAGGGTGGCGGTAAAGAGCAGAAAAACCACGTGATCTTAGAAAAAGTTTTGGGAAAGTTTGCAGAAAAGTCCTGTGGTGTGTATGCTATGGGTGTGTCCGGCCAACTCCGTTCGGACAAAAATCCACAGAAAAGTCAGATGGAAGTCCGACCGTGTGTACAAGGCTTAACAGATACAACTGACCCTTTGAGAGCTACCATAATGCTGATGCGGCCCGCAATGAAATTGATGTTGACACCTTTGCTCTAGAGCATGGATATGCAATTAGCGGACCTCCAGCTGTTGCAAAACTACAAATCCCATCATGCCTCTGGGTGTCATGCTTGTTGCTGTCACACAGCAACAAGCATGACACCCAGAGGCATGATGGGACTTGTAGTTTTGCAACAGCTGGAGGTCCGCTAATTGCATATCCCTGCTCTAGAGGAACCATTGGGTTCTGCGGAACTCTGGTTGAGAGCATCCTAAAACAGGAACTTGCATCACTGATCTAAGTTTGGTTGTACTTCACGTCACTGTCCTCACCTAGAACCCTCCGCCAGATCAATCCACGTATTGGCTTCCTTTCAATGGATGCTCAGAAGTGCAGTTTGCTGGCATGCACTTACGGTACATTACCAAATTCTTTTCTTTGCTCAGTTTAGCTTTTGAAAGAAACATGTTGTGGAAGAAATGAGTAGGCTTCCAGCCAGGCACTTTTAGAAAGTTTCAGGAATGGCTATCTCTAGATTTCATAATCCGTGTACTAAAAACACTTTCCAATATATGCCAAATTCCACAGACCTCTCAATATATAATTTGTGGAATTAAAAATTGGCACGGCCCTAATATATATATATTTTTTTTAGGAGGATGTACCTGGAGGATGCTACATCTCCATTCATTCCCATAATCCCCTGTTATAATTTAACTGTAAGTACTGTGCCAAAGGCCATTAAAGCTGAACTACATGTCATTTTAAATACTGCTACTGTAAGCACCTGATGTTGATTGGATATCAGTTTCGGCAAACCCCCCACACAGCTCCGCTCAGCCTGGGAGAGTGAGAGGCAGTACTAAGAACTAGTCACATGTGCTGCATTGCACAAATACTGATGGAAAAAAATTAGATAGAGGAGCAGAGGGATGACCTCATCAGTGTCCTACTGATCAGTCACAGGCTGAGGGTGGGAGGTAGACGGCTTGTGACTTTCCTGGCTGTGTTGTGTAAATCTCTGGTTCGAAAATACTAAAATACAAATCATTTGGTAAGCTAAGTCAGCTTCCATATATGTTCTTTATATTTATTTATATTTGGCTGTAAATCAGATTGCCTCCTCTGCCATTACTACCCAGCTTTCCATTGATATCTATTGCATGCATGCCATTCATTTGTCTGTTACATTGGGTAATGTGAAAATGAAAGTCAAACCATACGAAGCCCAATCATTCTGAAACTGAAGTTTGAACTTGAAACCCACGCCTAAAGATCATACTCTTCCTATATGGTAGGACTTGCAGATTAGGCCATTTAGCCTGACAATCATTTGTGTACTTCATCTCATGGTGAGCACATAATAGTGCCTTGCCTTTACAGTATTATGTTGTCTAGGTCTTTTATAAAGTATTAATTTTATTTAAGAAGCTATTTTTCCCACTGGTGAGACACTGTAACCTCCTATATCTGTCCTCTCCCAGGGCTGAATGACTAAATAACAGCGTTCCTGGACTGCTTCTCTGCCAAGCTCCAAATGGTGAGTAGCTGATTCATTTCTTGTATAAGCGGTATGATTATTTGTTTAGGAAAATGAGAACAGTAGAACCAGTAAGGTATGTCCATACAATACTGGTTCAGCTGCTGTAAAAAACATAGGCAGCATGGCTTTCTGTCTTATGCACATTATCGGCATCATCTCTCTTTGCACTGAGGATTCGTCATTAAACATACCGGAAATGTCAGCCTCAAAATGTCATAATTCTACACATAGCAATCATGTGCTGAGCATTCTGCCAACTTCTACATCATTCCAGGTGTGACACAAGAGTACCCTGCATGGTGTACTGGGGCATTCAGGAGAGCACCCTGCATGGTGTCCTGTGGAACCCAGAAGATTATCCAGCATAGTTTATTGTGGCACCCTGCATGGTGTACTGTGGCATCCAGCAGAGTACAATGCATGGTGTTCAGTGACAGCTAGGAAAGTACCCAGCATAATATGTTGCTGCACCCAGAAGAGTATCTTGAGTGTTATATTGAGTCACCCTGGAGAGCACCTGCCTAGAATATTGTGGCACCTAGAAATGCACCCTGCATGGTATACTGCGGCACCCAGGAGAGAATTTTTCATGGTATACTGTGGCACCCAGAAGAATACCCTGCAATGGCATCTTGGAGAACACCCTTTATGATTTATTGTTGCACCCAGAACATTACCGGCATGGTTTACTGTGGGCGTTGGGAGAGTACCATGCATGGTATACTGTGTCAGCCAGGAGAGCACTTTCTATGGTGTACTGAGAAAGCCAGAATGGTACTCTTTATGATATGCAATGGCACCTGGGAGAGCACCTTTCATGGTGTCTTGATGCACCCGGTAGAATTCCCTGCATTGTTTATAGCAGGGGCCTCCAAACTCTCTAACCAAAGGGCCAGTTTACTGTCCTTCAGACTTTGGGGGGGGGCATCCTGGTGTCAGTGGGAGTAAACAATGCTCCATGATTGGTATTAGGGGAAGTAATAGTGCCCCATTGTTGGTGTCCATGGGAGGATTAATGCCCTGTCATTGGTGTCAGTGGGAGGATTAGTGCCCCATTGTTGGTGTCCATGGGAGGATTAGTGCCCCATTGTTGGTGTCCATGGGAGGATTAGTGCCCCATTGTTGGTGTCCATGGGAGGATTAGTGCCCCGTTGTTGGTGTCCATGGGAGGATTAGTGCCCTGTCATTGGTTTCAGTGGAAGGAATAGTGCGCCATTGTTAGTATCCATGAGAGCAATAGTGCCCCATCTTTGGTGTCCATGGGAGGAATAGTGCCCCATCGTTGGTGTCCATGGGAGGAATAGTGCCCCATCGTTGGTGACAATGGGAGGAATAGTGCCCCATCGTTGGTGACAATGGGAGGAATAGTGCCCCATCGTTGGTGACAATGGGAGGAATAGTGCCCCATCGTTGGTGACAATGGGAGGAATAGTGCCCCATCGTTGGTGACAATGGGAGGGATAGTGCCCCATCGTTGGTGTCAATGGGAGGGATAGTGCCCCATCGTTGGTGTCAATGGGAGGGATAGTGCCCCATCGTTGGTGTCAATGGGAGGGATAGTGCCCCATCGCTGGTGTCAATGGGAGGGATAGTGCCCCATCGTTGGTGTCAGTGGCAGGAGCTATGTCAGCAACAGTGGGTGGAATAATAGTTTTAAGGGCCAGATAAAAGAAAGCTAAGGGCTGCAGTTTGGAGGCCACTAGTTTTATAGTTTCACTCGCAAAGTACCTTGCATTGTGTACTTTTGGCTTTAAACAAATAATCAGACAATTGTAAAGTATATGAGCAGCCAGTCAGATGTCAGCTGGGGTATACAGTATCAAAAGGAGTTTACAGCATGTTTGGTTCCTTGTGGGCAACACTAGTTAATACCTTCCCCCTTCTAAAGATGCTAAGTGTTTGGTTTGGTACATTGCCATGGAACAAGCATGCACCACTGTAAAGTCAGACATCCTTATTTGCATACGTAGCTCAGGTAAGGGACTCAAAATGACTGAAGCAATAGGATTAAATGAGAACCAGAAAACTAGCATTGCCTAAAAAAGAAGTAGTGAAGACATCCTCCCTGCTTGAGCTGCAGACTAAATCAAACATGAAGTTCCAAAATGAACAAATTAAATCTCAATGTATTTATTTATTTAAGGAGCCAGTCAGCCCACATAGGAGCAAGAAGTCACTTTAAGGACACCAGCTGTATACATTAGAGCTTGCCATAGATGATTTGATTTTCTTTCCTGCAAGCAAGGTTGTTAGCCTTGAGAAAATCCCTTGATTCCCCTATCAACAGTCAGTGTTGATGGGGGAATCCCATTGTGTTCTCCTGGTGTTGGGAGCTGTCCCGGGAGAACACACAGTGATTATTGCTAGCGGCTAAAGCTGTTAGCATTAATCGCATGAAAAATCTGACAGGCTGGTTGATCAGTCAATCAACTTGGGTACAATAAGCCTTCAAATACATGGTTGGAATATCAGCAGGGACCCACTGAGATTTGAACCGTCTATGGCCGGCTTTATTAAACTAGACGCACTCCAGTCAAAATCAAATCAAGATTTTGTTTTAAAATTGAAAGATGAAAACATCACTAAATAAAATGCTAATATCTTTTGAATTAGGAAAACATACAGTACTATATATATGCAGCGCAGGAGCTGACACTCTTTAAACCTTATGTCATTGTTCTCTGCTTCTTCATGTTTTTGGACAGTATGGCTTACAAAGAACTGAAGAGGGAATTATACCAACACATTTTTTTTTTTTCTGGTTCAGAACTTCTCGGCTTTATTAGGTTTGGGAGGAGAAGTGGTTACGAATGGGCCCTGCAGGGTAAGGAGAAGCATATGTGTACCGGAAAAAGGTCCATCTGACTCCTGTGATTAGCCTGCTTTGGTCATCAATTTATGTGACTTCCCTTTGCCAGTGATTTGTTACCATAGTGCATATACTGTATTATTGGTTGTGTTGACACCCTGAATCTGAATGAATGAAAACCGAGTTTATTTTAGTTATTCATTATTGCAGCTATGTAATAAATATTTGGCATCACAATGAAGACTGTAGACATAAAGCAGATATAAACAGACACAGGGTGTCCATTTATATACAGTATACATTACTTCCTCGGCTGGGTAGAGGAGAACCAATTTTCTGCACTCCTCACTTCCTCTTCTGCAGATAAGCATCCAGCAGTGTTGTCTTCTAGTATCCTATTGTATGGTTATCATGAGAAGCAGCAGGAAGCTCCTCTCTGGCTTATTTAGGAATTTTTAGCTCTACAAGGACAATTCTGTAACCTGTAGCAGCCAAGTGCACAGTTTTTTTCTGATGCTAAATGCCAACTAAATTTAATAACTTGTTTTTTTTCCTGTGTTAATGCAGCTGCTACATGCATGTAGCTCTTTGCAGCATATATGAAAAAATACACGCCCCAGTATTACAGTTTAGTACTCTATCATCCCAGAAACCCATCCACTTTGGGGTTAGTGAGCAGGAGCCAGTTATTGGGCTCATTATGCCGCGTACACACGACCGTTTTTCGTGACGAGAAAAATGCAATTTTTTTATTTGGTCATTAAAAACGATCGTGTGTGGGCTCCAGAGCATTTTTCGCGACGTGAAAAATGGGCACTAAAAATTTGGAACATGCTCTATTTTTTATCGTAGTTTTTCTCGTAGTTTTTCTCGTCGTGAGAAACGACAGTGTGTAGGCTTTAACGATGTGAAAAAAACGCGCATGCTCAGAAGCAAGTTATGAGACGGGAGCGCTCGTTCTGGTAAAACTAGCGTTTATAATGGAGATAGCACATTCATCACGCTGTAACGGACTGAAGAGCACGAGGCTGAAAAGAGCGAATCGTCTCTCACCAAACTTTACTAACACGAGGATCAGCAAAAGCAGCCCAAAGGGTGGCGCCATCCAAATGGAACTTCCCCTTTATAGTGCCGTTGTACGTGTTGTCCGTCCCCACGCTTTGCTCAAACATTTTTTTTCACGATCGTTAGGGTTGTACCGATACTGGTATCGGTACCGATACCGAGCATTTGCCTGGGTACTTGTACTCGGGCAAATGCTCCCGATGCTTCACCCGATACTTTTATACAGTCAGCGGTGATCGTGTGTGGGGGAGTTACAAGCACCGATCACCGCTGCATAGATGTAAAAGTTTGACAGCTGTTTCTCCCTTTTCTCTCTCCCCCCCCCCCCCCCCCCGCAGCTTTCAGTTGCTTTAAAATCAGCGGTGATCAGTGCTTGTTACTCCCCCACACACGATCACCGCTGATTGTCCCCGTATCCTCCTCCAGCCCCCTCCATTTTTCTGCTGTCTCCCTTCATGTCCCCCTCCATGCTGCCGTTCCCCTCCGTGTCTCCCTTCATGTCCCCCTCCATGCTGCGGTCTCCCTCCGTGCTGCCGTGGCCCCCTCCGTGCTGCCGGTCCCCTCCGTGCTCCTCCTCCACCCCCTCTTACTGTCAGAATGGAGAGCGGAGGTAGGAGCCGGTAAATCCGGCTCCTTACTGTTTGGAATGTACAGTCAGTGATCACTGACTCTGTCCATTCACATAACTGAAACATTGTAAACTGTGTTTACAATGTTTCAGTTTATGAATGAAGAGAAGCCGCTGTCTTCTCTCCATTCATTTTCAGCGCAGCTGAAACTGCTGAGAAAGGGACTGGGGAATCTGTCACTAGTCCCTTTCTCTGCCTCAAAGGGGAGATGTCAGAGGTCTGTTAAGACCCCTGATATCTCACCAAAGCCCCCCAACAGGGCTGATAAAAAAAAGAATAAAATAAAAATAAAATGAATTGTAAAAAATAATAAAAAATAAAAGACACACACACACACACACACACACACACACACACACACACACACACACACACACACACACACACACACACACACACACACACACACTGACACTGTCCACCCCCCCCCCCCCCAATTTAAAAAAAGAAAGCATTGTAAAAAATAAATAAATAAAAAAAATTGTAAAAAATAAAAAAACTGACACGTGATTAAAAAAAAGAATTGGTATCGGCGAGTACTTGAAAAAAAGTATCGGCACTTGTACTCGGTCTTAATAAAGTGGTATCGGGACAACCCTAACGATCGTGTGTAGGCAAGGCAGGCTTGAGAAGAATCGCGTCGAGAAAAACTTTGTTTTTTCAATGACATTAGAAACCGGTCGTGTGTACGCGGCAATAGGTTCTTAAATTGTTGAAGGGCCAGGTTGCTGTTATAGAATTTTGCATGTGCATGTAGATTATGGACATTAAAATAGAACCAAATATTCCTGAACTTTAACTGGACAGTATTTAGAATCGAATGTAGTGCTACACATTGTAAATCCCTAATGTGATATGCATACCAATTTATGCATTGAATATACTGCCCTAACATTACTATTAGGCCATGTTTTCCAAAACAGTTACTATCTTTAGCTCAGAACGAAAGCTGAGCATAGATTGCTCAAATTTTGACCATTCAGCCCAAGAGAGACAATCACTCAATTCCCCCCATCCACACCAAACCACATGGATGGAGAAATCTCCATTGTATTCAGGCAGCTACAGCTTCTACTCTGAAAGGATGCAATGGTTGCTAGACCATTCATTTTCCACTTGGTTCAGTTGACTTGTAAGCCTAGGTTCACACATATGCGGTGCAGGAAATGCAGCAATCCCTGCACATTTCCCGCACTACATGTTTGCGATCCTCTGCGGGTGTCAATACAAAGTTGACACCCCAAATGCATCACAAACACAGAGAGGTTTGCCTGCACTGGATCATATGGAACAAAATGACCATGCCATCTGGTTGCAATGCGGCTCCAAAAAAGATGTCTGCACTTTCATGCAGTGAGATGAGCCCATTCAAAATGAATGGGCTCCAATCGCAGCGCACTGAATCGCATTTGAATAGCACAGGAATGCGGCACGGTTTCGGTGTGATTAAAAGACCAAGTCTACAGGCCTGGACAATTCAGTTTGTTAATGTGGCTAAAAGACCAAATTGAGAGAGTAGTTAAAGGAGAAGTTGAGTCAAAGCTCGTTGGTGTGTACTTCTCCTGTGGATCAATAGAGTGCAGTTCGTTCTGCACTCCTGTGACTCCTTTTCAGTTGACAGCGGGCTAATGTCACAGAGCCGATCCAGGCTGGGGAAAGATCGGGACCCTATGGTTGGGATCCGCCCAGAAGCCTGGCTCGGCACCTGGCTCAGCCTCTCGTGGGCCTCCTGAGAGCCTGAGCCATCCGCTCCTGTCCCTTCCACAGCCCAGTGCTTCAGTGATTGACGGTCACCAGCTCTCTGCTCATGGAGCACTGAGAACTGAGTGATCAGCAGTGTTTAATCGCTCAGTTCTCAGTCTTGGAGTCGGCAGGGGACTGATGCTTCATCTACCTTTTGGTAAGTATGATTTCTCAAATTTCTCTTTTAATGATAATGGTCTAAGTTTTATAAGTGGTGTACCCCCACATTCAGCGTTTGGACCTTTTCTTTCTTAACCTATAAATGATATAGAGCTGGGGATTAAAAGTACCAATTTGCAAGCCAACTTCATTGCACTGTTTAAATGGGGAACAATGTGTAAAATGAGGTTTAATGTTGATAATTGTAAGGTTATGCAACGGGGGGGCTTAAAAACATGTCATACATACTCGGAGGAGACCAGCCAGGAGAGTCAGTGGTGGAAAAGGATCTGGGTGTTCTGGTAGATCATAGATGTAATGCCGCGTACACACGATCGTGATTCACGGCGGTGAAAACACCGCCGTGAATCACGGCATGAAAAAAAATGAGAAACGAGGGAACGGCATGTTCCCCCACACACGACCGTTTTTCCCGTCATTTTTTTCTTTGACGAGAAAAACGACCGTCTGTGGGCTCCGCGGCAGTGTCTCCCTATGGGAAAACTGCCGCGGAAAAAAATGATGGAAAAAACGATGAGAAAATTTAGAACATGTTCTAATTTTTCTCGTCGTTTTTCCTGCCGTTTTTCTCAACGAGAAAAACGGCATAAAGCCCACAGACGATCGTTTTTCTCGGCGAAAAAAAAATGACATTTTTCCCGACGGGAAAAATGATCGTGTGTACGCGGCATAATAATAGCTTGCAATGCCAAGCAGCAGTTTCTTAAGCTATCAAAATACTTTCTTGTATTTAAAAGTATAGACTCCAGAAAGCGAGAGATTTTTTCTTTATCGTACACCACGGGACACGGAGCCAATCATTAATAATGGGTTAAGGGTCACCAGCGGTGATTGGACACTGGCACAACCAATGGAAGACAGTTCCCCTCCATACAACCCCTCCCATCAGGGGAGTACCTCAGTTTTTTAGCCAGTGTCGAAAGGTGTTGGACGCGTTAGGAGGTGCTAAAGGAAAGCTCTACCAAAGAGACCCTCTGGGGGTAAAAGAGCTATGCTTTCGGACCCATCCAAGACGCCTACAAAGTTAAGCCAAAACTGGATGGGATCCGGGCCTCACCCATGAGGCGTCGCCTGTAAGTCTCTCTTCGGAGGACTGGGCTCTAAGATCCAGCACTTTCGCTACTTCGCTAAAAGTCCTGGTAAGAGTCTTATACAAGGCCCAGGGGAGAGGTATCCTTTAAATCGGAACCCATATCCCTGAAGGTTGGCACACACAGCCCGCCGTGATGGGTGAAAATTGGTAAAAAAACCTGCGGCGAGGAAAGGTAAGTGGTTAGGTCCTAAACTAAGTTTTTAAGGACCTTTCCAAAAAAAGTATGGATGTCTTCCCTTTTTTCCGCCACTGGGGGGAGTAAAGAGCTGAGTCAGATCTCACCTCACTCTGGCAGTGTCTGCTTCGGCAAAGCACACTGTGGGTCCTTCTGCTGCTGAGCTTGCTTGAAACCCTGCTCCTCCTCCAGAGGCTGACCAGACTCCTGCAGGGCAGGTAAAGTTGGATCAGAGAGCCTAGATGAGAGCACTCTCGCTGTAGCCAGCGCCATAGTGGCCGCAATAGGACGCGCGCACGGGAGCGCGCTTCATCTGAGGAGGGGGGGGCGGGAGGCCGCAGTAGCATGCGCGGGCACGCAGGCGCACGCAGGCACGAGAAACGGCGCCAGAGTTAAAATCTGTCAGTGTACAAACACTGCAGCATCAAGCAAGTTCGTTGTTCTCTTGTACCGGGCACAGAAACACAGCAGCAATACAGGGACGTAAGACTCCATGTGGTTGGACTGGGTACTTCATAGAAGACATCCATGTTATGCATAGCTATGTGTTATAAGTTGCATACTATATGTAATTGCTAAACTAAGCACGGTAGTATATGCATCTAGGTACCTTGTTTGTTTTTTTGCTAAACAGTAACCCTTCCAAGGAAGATGGTGCGGGTAAGAAAAGATAAAAAAGCACCACCACCTGAGGGCTCTAGCGGTGCTGAATCGGTACCTTCCTCTCCTGTTTTGCCGAAGGCATCTATACAGGATGAGCCATTACCTTTGTCAGGTATAGCAGCTTCCCCAGTGAAGCCTGGGCCTGCATATGTCACTGAGGACACTTTATCAGCAGCCCTAAACAATCTGGAGGAAAGAATTGCTACCTTGATCGCGAAATCCTCTAAAAAGGACAATAAGCGAAGCAGATCTCCTCCAGAGGTAAACCTCCCTTCAGAAGTACCTGAACAAGAGGAGGATGAGGAGGAGGCTACATCAGCAGAGGATGAGGAGTCAGACGGATCAGGGATATCGGATGAGCCTTTCTCGGTATCCCAGATTTTGAAGTCTCAGGTGCAATGTTATGCAGGGACAGTGCGATCTGCATTTAAGTTATCCTCTTCGGAGGTAACAGAATCACTGGTCTCCTCCCTATGGTCGTTACGATCCCGCCTAGGTGAATGCTCCTTCCCGGTTCATCCCTTACTAGAGGATCTGATGTACGCAGACTGGCAGCATCCAGATAAGCGTTTCTCACCTCCAAAAAGGTTTAACATTCTTTATCCTATGGAGGAAATTTTTTTAAAGAAATGGAGCCTGCCTTCGATAGATGCGGCTATTTCTTGTGTAAATAAGAACCTGACATGTCCGGTGGACAATGTACAAGTGTTTAAAGATCCTTCTGAGAAGAAGTTGGAATCCCTACTGAAATCCTCCTTCCTTTTGGCCGGCTCAATTACCCAACCTGCGGCAGCAGCAGTCGGTGTGTGTCAGGTCATCTGCCAACAGGTAAAGCAGGGGCTGAAGGAGCTGCCTTCAGAGCAGGCTAAAAATTGGGATAATTTGCCTAAAGCCTTATGCTTCACAGTGGATGCCATGAGAGATTCTATCATACAGGCATCACGCCTTACACTCCAGCTGGTACAGATGCGTAGAGTACTTTGGCTTAAGCATTGGTCAGCGGAAGCCCCATGCAAAAAGTTGTTGGCAAGTTTCCCGTTCCATGGCGAACGCCTATTTGGGGAAGATTTAGAAAAATATATCCAAAAGATATCATGTGGTAAAACGACACTTTTACCTGAGAGAAAGAAAAACAAGAGACCTTGTTTTAAACGCACTCTCTCCCCAGCTCCCGGGAAATCAGACTCCAGCCAGTGGCGACGGCCTTTTCAGCCGCCCACAAAAGCCAAAGAACAGGCTCAGAAGAACAAGAAGCCGTGGGGTGCAAGAGCTAATAAGCAAGCCCCCAAAACCTCTCATTGAAGGGGCGCCCCCGCTCGGCCGAGTGGGGGGAAGGCTTTGTCAGTTCTCAGCGACTTGGAGGACAGAAACCCAGGACAAATGGGTTGTATCCACAATATCCTCAGGGTACAAATTGGAATTTCGAGAGATCCCATCTTCTCAATTCCGAGGTTCAAGACTCTCCAAGGATCCACAAAAAAGAGGATCCTTCTTCAAAGGTTTGAATCACTTAATAGCTCAAGGTGTGGTTACAGAGGTACCCCAAAAGGAGCAAGGTTCAGGTTTTTACTCAAACCTCTTTGTGATTCCAAAGCCAAACGGAGAAGTCAGACCCATCCTGGATCTAAAATCTCTAAATCGGTTTCTGAACGTTCGCCATTTTCGAATGGAAACGATTCGATCCGTGGTCGCTACTTTAAAAGGCGGAGAATTCATGGCGTCCATAGATATCAAAGACGCATATCTACACATACCAATCCTCCCCGCTCACCAAAGATTCCTAAGGTTTGCGGTAGAACATCGCCACTTTCAATTTGTGGCCCTGCCGTTTGGTGTAGCCACCGCGCCCAGAGTATTCACAAAGGTGCTAGCTCCTTTGTTGGCAAACCTAAGAACACAGGGCATAGCGGTAACAGCCTATCTAGACGATCTACTGGTAATAGATCAGTCAAAGGAAGGATTGGATCACGCTGTGCTCACTACAGCAAGATACCTGGAGCATTTAGGATGGATTATAAACTTACAAAAATCCTCTCTCCAGGCCCAAAGAAGGATAGTGTACCTGGGCATGATCATAGATACAGCCCAAAACAGGGTATACCTGCCACAGCCAAAGATACAGTCTCTGAAAGACCTGATCCACAAGGTCAAAGCAAACAAAAGGCCGTCTATTCGCCTTTTGCATGAGACTATTGGGAAAGATGGTAGCCTCCTTCGAGGCGGTCCCTTACGCCCAGTTTCATTCGAGACTACTTCAAGGCAATATTTTAGCCTCCTAGAACAGGAAGAGCCAAGCTCTGGATATACCCATGCGCCTGTCCTCACAAGCACGCCACAGCTTCAATTGGTGGCTAGAAGCCAAGAATTTACGGAAGGGAAAGTGCTTCCTCCCAGTGGCCTGGAAGGTGGTGTCTACGGATGCCAGCCTATCGGGCTGGGGTGAAGTATTCAAAGAGGCTTCTACCCAGGGAACCTGGGCCAAGACTCAGGGGATCCTGCCCATCAATGTGCTAGAGATCCGGGCAGTATATCTAGCCCTCAAAACCTGGACATACAGGTTACAGGGCTACCCAGTTCGGGTTCAATCCGACAATGCTACTGCAGTAGCTTATATCAATCACCAAGGAGGCACCCGCAGTCGGGCAGCCCAAAGAGAGGTGAACCGGATCTTGGCATGGGCAGAAGAGCATGTACCTTGCCTTTCGGCAATCTTCATCCCGGGGATAGAAAACTGGCAAGCGGACTATCTGAGTTGTCAGCAGCTACTACCAGGAGAATGGTCTCTCCACCCCGAGATCTTTCAGGCCATATGTCTGAGATGGGGAAAGCCAGAGGTAGTCCTGCTAGCTTCCAGGTTCAACAAGAAATTGGACAACTTTGTGTCCAGAACGAGAGATCCTCTAGCCTACGGGACAGATGCTCTAATAACTCCATGGGATCAGTTCTCACTGATCTATGCATTCCCTCCGATCCCTCTTCTACAAAGACTGCTTCGCAGGATCAGAGAGGAGGGAATACCAGTAATCCTAGTGGCCCCAAACTGGCCCAGGAGGCCTTGGTATGCCGAAATCGTAAAGATGGCGATAGGAAGGCCCTGGAAGCTTCCACTTCGACACGACCTGCTGTCACAGGGTCCAGTATTCCACCCTTCCTTACAAAGGCTAAATTTGACGGCCTGGCTGCTGAGACCCACATTTTAAAAAAGAGAGGGGTCTTTGGTCCGGCTCTTTCTACGCTCATTAATGCTAGAAAGCCAGCCTCCAGACTCATTTATCATAGGGTCTGGAAAGCATACGTTTCCTGGTGTGAATCCAGAAGTTGGAATCCACAAAAATATGAAATAAGCAGGATTCTTGCTTTTTGCCAGTTAGGAGTGGATATGAAATTAGCCCTTAGAGCCGATATTTGACCCTTGATGGTACTATCAGTCTTCTTTCAGAGACCATTGGCATCGCATTCCCTAGTTCAGACTTTTATTCAGGGGGTACTGAGGATAAATCCTCCAGTCAGGTCTCCCTTGTGTCCATGGGATTTGAATTTGGTATTGTCAGTGTTGCAAAAGCAACCTTTTGAACCTATTCGCCATATTCCTTTAATTATATTAAACAGGAAATTGGCCTTTTTGATTGCTATTGCCTCCGCTAGGAGAGTATCAGAGCTAGCAGCTCTTTCTTGTAAAGAGCCTTATCTAATTTGTCACAAGGACAAAATCGTACTACGACCCCATCCGGCCTTTCTACCTAAGGTGGTGTCGGCTTTTCACTTGAATCAGGACATTGTTCTGCCTTCTTTTTTTCCAAACCCGCGGACGGCGGGGGAAAAGTTATTGCACTCTCTAGATTTAGTGAGAGCGGTAAAGGTGTATCTGCAAGAAACCGCTCAGATACGTAAAACAGATATTTTGTTTATTTTGCCAGATGGTCCCAAAAAAGGGCCAAGCGGCATCAAAATCCACCATTTTCAGGTGGATTAGACAAGTAATTGTTCAAGCTTATGGTTTAAAGAACAGGACTCCTCCTTTTTCTGTTAAGGCGCACTCTACCAGGGCGATAGGTGCTTCATGGGCAGTGCATCACCAGGCTTCGATGGCTCAGATCTGTAAAGCTGCAACTTGGTCTTCAGTCCATACATTTTCCAAATTCTATCAAATAGATGTGAAAGGACATGAGGATTCCGCCTTCGGGCGAAGTGTGCTGCAGGCAGCAGTATAGGGCTTTTTGTCCGCAAGCGGCCTGTTTGATCTGTGTCTCCCCCCCTTCATATGAGCATTGCTCTGGGACGTCCCATTATGTAATGATTGGCTCTGTGTCCCGTGGTGTACGATAAAGAAAACAGGATTTTTATAACAGCTTACCTGTAAAATCCTTTTCTTGGAGTACATCACGGGACACAGAGGTCCCCCCCTTCTTATGGGAACCTTACTGCTTTGCTACAAAACTGAGGTGCTCCCCTGATGGGAGGGGTTATATGGAGGGGAACTGTCTTCCATTGGTTGTGCCAGTGTCCAATCACCGCTGGTGACCCTTAACCCATTATGTAATGATTGGCTCTGTGTCCCGTGGTGTACTCCAAGAAAAGGATTTTACAGGTAAGCTGTTATAAAAATCCTACTTTTTACCCCTGTACAAATTATTAACTAGTTCTAGCCAGCTCAGTAGATTGGTTAAAAAAAGAGCTGGAGGCAGAAAATATAACCGTATACTAACATTTATAGCTAATAATAGCAGGGATTGTTGAATAGCAGGGATTGTTGGGATTGCCTCTTGGGGGATCAGGAAGGATTTTTATTTTTTTTTCCCCGCTGGGGCAAATTGGATCGTGCTTGATCTGGATTTTCTTGCCTTCCTCTAGATATATGATTGTTTTCTATGTATTTGTCACCTATGCAGTGTCATACCTTTTCAGTTCATATATTGGAGGTTGAAAATAAAAATGAAAAGCTGCTTTATAATATAATACCTGGGAGTGTATCTTAAACTTAAGCAGTTGCCCTTCTTTCACAGTTGAGGTCTTGATTTTTTCATCTTAAAGATGATTTAAAGTAAAGACTATTTCGTCTTTGTGGATAGAATGGGGAGGGTTAAAACTTTATTTTTTTTGCCATGTGTGTCTTACTAGAGGGCTTTCTTTCCCTTCCTGCCCAGTAGATTCAACAGAAAGCAAGAGGATACCTTTCCAATTTTGAGGGAAATCCCTTCTAGGACAGTTGTCCTGGGAACAAGTGTCCCTTCTGGAAGATTTTTGCTTTATTGCTGTTCAAGTGGCAAATCCAAATTTTGGATTTACCCTCACTTTTTTTTTTTTTTTTGCCCCCATTGACATTTGTGATCAGGGCAATTATGGAGATTAAATCTCCCTGATGAGGATGCAGACAAAAAAAAAACCTGACCTTCGTTGAGTTCGTTCTAACCAATACCCACTCCATTCAGTCAAATGTTAAAGAAAGTTTTGCATTTAGCTATACTTTAAGGAAGAACTGTTGTGTTGGTAGTTGCCTCCACCCAGATTCTGTGTTTCATGCCCCTAGTGCAGTATAGGCTACTGACCAAGAACACATTTTTGGCTTCTGATGGCATCACAGCTGATCAGTACAGGCCTGTGCCCAGTCATTCACACAACTGCACATAACTCACCATGTATGAATGGACTGTGGTTTAGTTGTGTAGGCTGACCACAGCAGCTGTGACATAGAAGAGTAGCAACTGCATGGAATCTTACTATTACATTGTGGAATTTGAACTATGATTGGACAGAATTGCAGAAAATTTAGGAGATAGTGACCATAAATAATTAAATCCTATGAAGAAATCACTATTAAAATCCATGCAATATCCAAAACTATAAACCTAAAACTTCAAAAAAATTGTTTGGTAATCTGCATTAAGACTAAGGATGAGCTCCGGCGTGTTCGCACAGCCCACATGCAGAGCCCGCCAGGAAGTCGGCACTGCGATGCGCTAATCACAGGCAGTGAGACATTGTCCTGATGCACGGCTGCAGAGATCGGGAAATGGGATTAGCGCATCGCAGTGCTGACTCCTGGCGGGCTATGCACGTGGGCTGTGCGAACACGCCAGAGGTCATCCTTAATTAAGACCTGGGTGGAAGAGTGGAGAGCAGTGGGGATTGGGGGGTGTACAAGAACGGGAGAGGAAATAGGTGCAAATTAGAGAAAGGGGAAGGTATCCTTCAAAGTCCAATGCTGCGTACACTCGACCGTTTTTCATGACAAGAAAAATGCAATTTTAAAAAATGGTCATGAAAAACTGTGGTGTGTATGCTCCAGAGCATTTTTCTCGACGAGAAAAATGCCCGACAAAAAAATAGAACCTGCTCTATTTTTTCTCGTTGTTTTTCACGTCGTCCTTTTTAACGTCGTGAAAAACGGTTGTGTGTATGCTTTTACGAGGGGGAAAAAAATGCGCATGCTCAGAATCAAGTATGAGACGGGAGCGCTCGTTCTAGTAAAACTAGCGTTCATAATGGAGATAGCACATTCGTCACGCTGTAACAGACTGAAAAGCACGAATCGTCTCTCACCAAACTTTATTAACACGAGGATCAACAAAAGCGTCCCAAAGGGTGGCGCCATTAGAATGGAACGTCCCCTTTATAGTGCTGTCATACGTGTTGTACGTCACCGCGCTTTGCTCTCGAGCATTTCTTTTCACGAACGTGTGTATGCAAGGCAGGCTTGAGAGGAAACACGAAAAATCACGTCGAGAAAAACTTTGTTTTTTTCCATGACATGAATAACGGTCGTGTGTACGCTGCATAAGAGCTGAAGGTGAGGCATGGCATTTATAATCAGCTTGCACTAGAGGGGAACAGAGCAGGAATAACTTTGTATGAGTTCCCAAATTTCTAGAAATTTAGGTTGTGGATTGATAAGAACACTGGATAGTTTCTCATTAATGAGCAGTGTATTCATGTGCTCTTTTATTAAATCAAGGCTTTTACATTAGTGTGTTAGGAAGCTAAAAAGAGAAAGGTGCCTAGTTTTTGCTGGGAGGTAGTGAGTTCTTGAATAGTTTGATGTAGGAAGGCTGACCAGCGGTCCTTCAATAATATAAAACAAGGTGTGAACTCTGGTCCAAAGTTCCTGGACCAAAATAGGATTTGTTTCAGACAGGACCATCATTTTATGCAAGACGTCACTTTTGTGACAACATTTCCTAAATCATATGTCACTATAAGATGGTACAGCTTTTGCTATGTGTGCAGGCAGAGAAAAGCACAGAAAAAGGACCTTGTAAGCCGACTCCAATATAATCGCTTTAAAAAAGCATTTGGGTATCCTAGACCAGATCTTAAAGTGGAAGTAAACCCTCCTGTCATTTTCAGGCAAGGAAGCTGCCATCTTGGCCTCTGTTTAATCTTCAACTGCCGTGATGCTGCACATGTGATCAGTTATGACACCAGACATTGGATAGTTTGACAGTTTGGTTGAGAGCACAACCAATGTGACAGATAGTGGCATTCCCGGCATGCCGGGAATGTAACTGCTTTTTGAAACTGTTAAATCGATGGGTTTACTTCCGCTTTAAAGCGGAGCTCCGCCGAAAAAATATATATTAAAAGCCAGCAGCTACAAATACTGCAGCTGCTGACTTTTTTTTTCTTTTTTTTTTTTTCCAATTAACAATTTTTATTGTGTTTTTCTTCAAAGAAAATAAAAAGGGATGTAAGACTTAAAAAAAAAAAAAATGGAGTACATTACGTTTCTAGGTTGTCGAACAGCGATAGTAAAGTTTTATCCATATACTTGTAAGCAATAGCAGGCACCCAACCAAAGATGGGAGTGATGCAGAGATGCGTCATAGAAAAACAAAATCAAACATCCAGCAAACTATTCGGGACAAAGGGAGCCCTTAGAGTACTCTCAAGGGAGAGCAAGAAAGAGGAAAAGAGGAAAGAAAAGAAGAGAGATCATCATGGTAGCTCAGTCACCTGGTCACGGTGGGTCCTCCCGAAGGTGCCACAGCTCCCAGACTTTGTCGTGGGCGTCCAGCTTATCCTGCAGCCTGGCCGTCATTTTCTCCATCAGCTCCACGTCTTTGATTCTAGCGTGCAAGGCCTCGGGAGTAGGGGGGGATTGTTTTTTCCAGTTTAGAGCTATGAGACAGCGTGCAGCTGTGAGGATATGGCTTGTCAGTTTTTTGTAGGGTGGGATAAGCCGCAGCGGCGAGAGGCCTAGTAAGAAAAACTTGGGGGTCATGGGGATCGGCATTTCCAACAACCGTGACAACAGCTGCTGTACTTCGGTCCAGTAGGGAGTGAGTAGAGTGCAACTCCAATAAATGTGAAGGAGGGACCCTCTATCTTTCTGGCAGCGCCAACAGCGGTCTGAGCTGGAGGGGTATATGGCGTGGAGCACATCAGGGGTCATGTACCAAAAAAGAAGGATTTTGTAGGTGTTTTCCTTGTATAGAGTGCAGAGGGAGCCCTTCGCTGCCCGAGACCATATGATCCGCCACTGTTCTAGGGGAATTTCCTCATTGAGGGCCTTCTCCCACCTAGTCATGTAGGAATGTTTACCCCTCGAATCCATGGAATAGGCGTTAAGTATTTTATAAATGGATGAGATTAAGCCCTTCTGGGCGGAGCCTGCCAGGACCAAGGACTCAAAGGGGGTTGGGGGGGAGAAGTGTAAGTCGGGAGCTATGGTCATAGCATAGTGGCGGATTTGTAGGTAGCTATAAAATGCTTGGTGCGGTAGGCCATATTTGGTCTGAAGTCTAGGGAAGGGTAATAATGTGCGCTTTACGGGATCCACTAGGTTCCCGAAATGAAATAGATTCCGAGACGTCCAGGGGTGCGACATCTGGCGGGAGAGGCTATCCGGCACTCTGGGATTACAGACGAACGAAGTCAAGAGCGAACGCTCAGAGTTCAACCCAAAAGGACCCGCCACCCTGCGCCAGAGCCGCCTTAGCTGAGACATGGAGCCCAACAATCGGTCGGGGGGGACCTCCGCACCCGCACTCCAAAGCAGACTATTTGGATGGGTCGGGGCTAGCCATATTTTCTCGATCTCCGTCCACCTGTTATAGGACCACTGAGTGAACCACGAGGCTATAGCGCGGAGCTGGGTCGCCTGGTAATACCCGACTAGGTCAGGTACCGCCAAGCCCCCATCCGAGCGCGCTGCCAATAGTACCGACCGAGGGACCCTATGTCTCTTGTAGTTCCAAATAAATTTAATAAGGTCAGATTGGAGACTTCTCAGGTGTTTGTAGGGGACTGGGATGGGCAGTGTTTGGAAGAGGTAAAGGAGCTTCGGGAGAATCGCCATCTTAACTGAGGCGATCCGGCCGAGTAGAGAAATGCGATGCTGCTTCCATTGCGTGATTAAAGTTCTAATCGAACGGAAGAGAGGGGGGAAGTTCTCCTGATACAGAGTAGAGAATTTTGAGGTGATATGTATGCCTAGGTATTTCAAGGTGGTATTCTTCCAGTGATAGGGAAAGTTGGCCTTCAGCTGAGCGAGTTCCGTTTCAGGAATATTAATAGGTAGGGCCTCTGACTTGGATTTGTTAATTTTGAATCCCGAAAGGGCTCCATAGCGGGCCAGTTCCGCGTGGAGATTTGGAAGAGAGATCCTAGGCTGCGTCAGTGAAAGGATAACATCGTCTGCAAACATGGAGACCTTAAATTCCCGACCTCGTACCGGGATTCCCCGGATAGCCGAGTTACCCCGGATGGAGGCTGCCAAGGGTTCAACGCAAAGCGCGAACAGCAGGGGTGAAAGCGGACACCCCTGCCGTGTGCCATTGGTTATAGAGAAGCAGCTGCTGACTTTTAATATAAGGACACTTGCCTGTCCTGGAGTCCAGTGACGTCCGCAGCAGAGGACGAGCAATTGCTCGTCACTTTGCTGCCCCCACCGCCATCCTCTGTGAGGGAACCAGGAAGTGAAGCCTTGCGGCTTCACTGCCCGGTTCCCTACGGCGCATGCGCTAGTCGCGCTGCGCCGTTCTGACTGGTCCTCCTGTGTTCTGGGAGCCGAGTGTCTCCCAGAACACTACGGGTATTCTGCAGGAAGTGATGTGCTTCCCGCAGATTTCCCGCAGAGAGGACTCCCGGAAGTGGGTGCAAATACCTGTCTTAGACGGGTATCTGCACCCCCCTGAAAGGTGTCAATTGTGACACCGGCGGAGGGGGGGGGAGGGTTCCGATGAGCGGAAGTTCCACTTTAGGGTGGAGCTCCGCTTTTAAGGCCCGTACACACGATCAGATTTTCCAAAGGGAACGGTGTGATGACAGGCTGTTGTCGGAAAATCCAACCGTTTGTATGCTCCATCGGACAATTGTTGTCGGATTTTCCGACAACAAATGTGGGATAGCATGCTTTAAAATTTTCCGACAACAAATGTGTGTTGTCGGATTATCCGATCGTGTGTACAGAAGTCCTTTGGAAAAAAAAAAGTACAAACACGCATGCTTAGAAGCAATACTAACCATAACACAACATTGGCAGAAGTTGCCCAAAGGGTGGTGCTAAAGAGCTGAAAAAACATGTAGTTTCGTGTTTGTTGGCCGACAATTATTTGCCGTTTTGTATGCAAGACAAGTTCACGGCCAACGCCCTTCGGACAAAAGTCCTACGCTTTGTCCGGAAAATCCGATCGTGTTTACCAGACTTTACTCTAATCCTGTGTTGCTTCAGGATTCTTCAAACCTTGTTCCCAATTCTTGACAAATGTGAGGTGGGAGGGGGTAACCAAGTATTCTAAATAAGTGGGGTATAGGAGAGATGAAACTGGGGCATCCCAGCGAATTAAAGCAAACATGTTTGAAGAGATTTAGTTTCCAGTTAAGATGGAGATCCAGTGTTTGATCTTAAAGTATTTGTAATATTCTATTTGAGGGCTTCATGCTCTCACGGGACCTACCACTCAGGAAAGTGGCATAAAGTAAGTAAATGGTGTACTTGAGAGTAGTAATGACTTCACTAACAAGCAAAGGACCAAGGGTTTGCCAGTCTGGTTGGGGAAAAGTGGATTATTCATGATCAGCAGTGGGGTAGGAAAGTTGACATTAATGTGCTGATCTAGTCCTGTATTTTCAAGCTATGAAGCTTCAAAGGGCCTAAAGTGGGTGGCCTTGTAGAATATGGGAGCCAAAGCCAAGCAGTAATTAGAATGGTATTGCACTTGGGAGGTTCCATAAGGACCTAAATGGGACAATCTGTGGAGGCATGAAAAAGTGATATTTGTAATATTTCTATTTTTTAGGGACACCGAAACCTCATTACTTTCTGTGTGTATAGAGGGTGGAGTGCAGAGTTCTGGATCATTTATGTTCAGGCAATAGTAAAAGGAGCACCCACACTTCAGCTTGTTACTAGGCACTGATTGGGTAAAGCTATTACTTTGCCTAGGGCCCAAAGTAGCAATATTCTCGCTCTAGGAGTAATGCCGCGTACACACGACCATTTTTAATGTCATTAAAAAAAACAAAGTTTTTCTTAACGTGATTCTTTTTAAGCCTGCGGTGACGTACAACACGTACGACGGCACTATAAAGGGGAAGTTCCATTCGGACGGCGCCACCCTTTGGGTTGCTTTTGCTGATCCTTGTGTTAGTAAAGTTTGGTGAGAGACGATTCGCGCTTTTTAGCCTCGTGCTCTTCAGTCCGTTACAGCGTGATGAATGTGCTATCTCCATTATGAACGCTAGTTTTACCAGAACGAGCGCTCCCATCTCATAACTTGCTTCTGAGCATGTGCGTTTTTTTCACGTCGTTAAAGCCTACAAACGGCCGTTTTTCATGACAAGAAAAAGTAGAGCATGTTCCAAATTTTTAATAGCCATTTTTCACTTTGTGAAAAATGTTCTGGAGCCCACACACGATCGTTTTTAATGACCAAATAAAAAAATTGCATTTTTCTAGTCATGAAAAACGGTCGTGTGTACGCGGCATAATGAGTAATGGAGAAACCTTTAAAATTCTTCTGTAACACCGAGCATCTCCTCTGATTTTGCTGCACATTGACTTTTGGCCAAGCATACTGTATTTAATATAAGTCATTGGATTTTGCTGAGGTATGATGGCTTCATATGCTAACAGAAATTAAATTCTGAACTGAGCAAAGGTTCCATTATAAAACTGCTGAGATGTTTTCTTTTTTTAAATGTCTGCACTAATGCAACGGGTCACTGAAACTGTAGTTAAAAACTACAGCTGTATTTAAAGTAAAACTATAGGCAAAACTTTTTTATTATTTGGATAGGGTAGGGAGGGTTATAACCCCTTGCAGTGTTTATTTTTGCCATCTGTGGCCCATTTTGTCCCATAGTCACACCAGAAAGTGGGAGGAAATCCCTGCAAATTAGGGGAATTCCTTGGGGACCCCCAGCTCACCAGAACTAGTGTCAACATTGGAAGATTTCCCCTCTATTACTTTTCTGGGGAAAACCCAAAATTAGGGCTGTCCACAGTTTTCTTTTACTTGCGCTTTTTAATGATGATGGTAAACAGGACAAATGGAGAGGATTAATCTCCCAAACGGGGACACGGACAGCAATAAAAATGAACAAGTGTTCTAATCCATCTCCACTCTACCCAAAACTAGAAAAAAAAAGTTTTGCCTTTTTAGTTACACGTTAACAGGCTTATAAGACTATTTAATACATAGCAATAAAAAGAATTCCTCTCTTCATCCACTTTTGTAAAGCAAGCCATAGATGATACAATTTTATTTCCTGCAACCATGGGTTGCAGGAAAGAAAATTGCTCGATTTCCCCATCAACACAGTCAGTGATGATGGGGGGGGGATCGTACCAGCAGCTCAATTGTGTTCTGCCAGCGGGGAGCCTTCCCTACTGGCAGAACACATTGATTGCTGCTAGCGGCTCGCAGGCTGGTTGTACTGAAGTCAATTGATGGATTGACTTCAGTACAACCAGGCTGCTCATAGATTGATTGAATCTCGACCGGTTCAGCACGATCCATCTATGGCCTGTTTAATTTAAAATTTTGTTGCTAGTTCAAGTTTACTGCAATCATCAACATTACTTAAAACAAGGAGCTATTGGTCACATGTAAAAACTAAATTGCGTAGAAACTACAAATAGATACAATTGTTTGAAATAAGCTTTCCAATGAAAAAAGGTTGAAATGACAATGCCAAGCGTTTTAAGGAGATCCTGTAACTAACTTTAAAAACTGCAGTTAGTAACACAAAAAAATATTTAGCCCCGCTGCGGCTGCTGATATTGCATCCAAGATGATGTAGCACAGGGTTGCCAACTTTCAGTAAACTTATGAACGGTTTGTAAAATCCATACTTTTTGCATCTGTCCTTGAATGTCTATAAAGCCCCGTACACACGGTCAGACTTTTGGCCAACAAACTTCATTTTGAGCAAGTTGGACCAACAATCCGACCGTGTGTACGCTCCATCGGACAAACTTTTTTTGCTTTTTTTTCTTGTTTTCATCGGACAAAAGTTGGGTCTGCAAACGGACAAACTTTTGCCCAACAAAAGTCCGATGGAGCAAAGTCCGAGCGTGTGTACAGAAAACGATCGGACTTTTGTCCGATGGACAAAACAACTATTGTTAAAATCAACCAACAATAGCAGAAGTTGACCAAAGGGTGGCGGTAACGAGCAGAAAAGAGCAAAAAAAAACACGTGATGTTGCAAAAAGTTTTGGGAAAATTTGCAGAAAAGTCCTGTGGTGTGTATGCTATGGGTGTTCCCGACCAACTCTGTTCGGACAAAAAACCACGGAAAAGTCCGATGGAAGTCCGACCGTGTGTACGGGGCTTTACAGACATTTTAGGCTGCATGCAATGCTGTATCCTGGTCTAGGCCAACAAGGCCCAGGCCTAGGGCAGCACTTTGCAGGGGGGCAGCACGGAAAGAGTTCCCGCCGGCTTGCGCTACACTGTTAGTGTAGCGCCAGTCTTATGGGGCGAACTGGGCTGAGAGGCAAATTAGTCTAGCGCCCCCATAAAGCAGCCACACTGCTTCCGGTATGCAGACGGCCGGCATTTTGCAACTGTGGGGGGGCGCTGCTTCTAATTTTGACTGTCCTATCAGCCTGGACCACAAACCTTCCTCACTGTGCTATAGGTTTTCTGCTGCACTATTGGCATGGTTATATCTTCTTAGTCCTCTCCATAAAATTATCAGAAATTGTGCTTAAAGTAGAACTATAGGCAACACTTTTTTTTTCATTTTGGTAGAGTACCATCCCTGTGCCATTGCAGAGATTTTCTTTCACTTCCTGTCCCATAGCCAAACAGGAAGTAAGAGGAAATCTATGAAAATTAAGGGAATACATTCCCCCTCCCCCGCAGGCCCTCAGAACTAGTGTCCCCACTCGAAAATTTCAGGGCCGGGCTTAAACAGGGTGTGTGGCCTTGACAGGAAGGGGTGGGTCATATTTAAATTAGGGGGTGCACGAGTTTAGTCAGGCCTAGGGCAGCACAAAACCTAAATACGCTACTGGCTGCATGTCTGTAACTGACATTCATGCACAGATGCAACAAGTATGGATTTTACAAACTGTTTGTAAGTTTACTGAAAGTTGGCAACCCTGATGTAGCATCCTGTAGCAGTCAGGGCTTTTGGATGTCTACACATAGTAGGCTTTTCCAGGTAAATAACATGCCTAAAATACAATAAATGCCAATATAATCTTATGGAATTATTGAAATGAATGGTCTGGTAAAAAGGTCACTTTAAATAGGCACCAAATGACTGTGCTCCACTATTGCATGCTAACTGATAGCACAGCACACGAAGATCAGAGGGGAGAGCAGATAACTTGATATTGGTACCTTTAGCCCAGGTTCACACTGAGCTGCGGGAATGAAGCTGTGCACGTTCAGCTGGACTCTCACGATTTCACTCCTGTGTGTCAGTCCTGATTTCGGCTGCGATTCCAGGTTTCTGCACAGATGTCAATGTAAATCGCAGGCCAAAATCGCAAAAAGTAGTACAGAAACTACCTTTTGAAATCGGTGCAGCGCTGCAGATGCGGCGTCACACCGATTGGGACGGTGCCATTGATGGCAATAGCTGCCGATTTGACTTGTCAAATCGCATGTTATAACGCTCCAGTGTGAACCTGGGCTGAGATTGATAGATGTAACTAACTGCCATTTGGTTTTATTTACTTAAAGCGGTTGTATACCCCAAAAAAGTTTAAATAAAATAAAAACCTGCAAGACAAAGGCATAATGAGCTAGTATGACTAGCATACTAGCTCATTATGAATTACCTTAGATCGAAGCCCCCAAAGTGACCCTTGTTCCTCTCCTCCGCCATGATACCCGGAACGACTACCGGGTATTTGCAGCTCCGGCGCTGTGACTGGCCGGAGCGGCGATGACTTCACTCCCGCGCATGCGCGCGGAACCGGCACGTTCACCAGGGCATGCGCGCCTTTCCGGCACTTTCCCATTCAAGGGAAAGTGCGCCTGCGCAGTTGTCTACGGCGCGCATGCCCTGTAGACATCGGTGCCCGATTTTCTGCAAATATCTCTTTTAACCATGTAGGTTAAGGAGATATTGCCAGCACCTACAGGTAAGCCTTAATGTAGGCTTACCTGTAGGTGCAAGTAGTAGCAGAGGGTATACAACCACTTTAAAGCAGGGCAAAGTAACAGAATCTCTATAAAGCCTGCCCTGTCTGACCACTTTAAACTGGCCCATCCATTGCAAAAAATGTAGTGTTTTTGCCTACAAGTTTAAAAAACAAAATGCTGCTGTAAACTTAAAGTGACCGTGTGGTCAGGCTATGGACATTAAAGTGACACTTTAATGTGGCCAATTTAAGGCAATGCCACGTCCTCTGTGTAAATGTGACCCCTGGCCACTTTATACACTTCCCTCCAGTGCTCCCATGATGCTCCTTCTATGGCCACCATTGTAAATACACAGTATGGTGTACTTCCTTGCATGATGCAGTGCTAGGGCCTAGCAGCCAATCATTAGGCTTGAGTATTGTCGTATAGTGGAGGGAACAGTGTCACTTCTCCCTCAGAGCTCGGACATCAGGTATTTTGGTGGTTTCAACAAAGATATGATTGACAATGCTGGAGAGTTGTGTATAAAGTGACTGGGAGTTGGGCTTAATATGGGTGTAAACCCACTTTTGAAAAAAAAAAAAAAGACAAAGGCATAATGAGCTAGTATGCATAGCATACTAGCTCATTATTTAATACTCACCTGGGATCGAACACAGCACCAGCCGGCGACATGTCGTCCCAGGGTTACTTCCGGGTATGGCGGTGCTGTGATTGGCCGGAGCCGCGATGACGTCACTCCCGCGCCTGTGCATGGGAGCCGCCAGTCATGGCATGGCCTCCTTTAGAAACGGCACGATCGCCGTTTCTAAAGTGCGCCTGCGCCGTTGTCTACGGCGCATGCACTGTAGACATTGGTGCATGTCTCTATTGTAAATATCTCCTAAACCGTGGAGGTTTAGGAGATATTTCCAGCACCTACAGGTAAGCCTTAATATCTAGGCTTACCTGTAGGTAAAAGTGGTTGTACAGGGTGCACAACCACTTTAAGGCTCGGTTCACACTGCAGCGATGCGGGAACCCTGCGAATCTACTGTGGGTTCCTGGATAGCATGTTTCCCGCCGGCAGTTCACACTGCCCTATGCAAACTGCTGGGAGTGTCAATTAAAAGTTAATGACCCCCAAATCACCCCAGTGCGAACTGCAAATTCGAACAGGAATCGGATCGCATGGGTGTGAATACCCATGCGATCCGATTCTGCTATACAGACTAAAAAAAGGTTCCTGTGCGAGTTTGGTCCGAATGCGATGCAAATTCAGCTATACTATCTGTATGGCTGAAATTGCATCGCACAGAGATCACATGTGATTTACACTGCAGTGCGATGCAAATCACATCCGATGTCGGACATCGCACCAGTGGGAACCGGCCCTAAGGCTGGATTCACACCTATGCATTTTTAGTGCTTTTTGCAGATTTGCACTACAGTCTATTTAACATGGTTTCCTATGGAACACATTCTATAGTGCAAATCTTCAAAATGCAAAAGGCACTAAAACAGCTGTGCATGGGAGCCAATCAGCTACTAACTTCAGCTTGTTCAATTAAGTTTTGACAAAAACCTGGAAGCGGATTGGTTTCTATGCACAGCTGCACCAGTTTTAGTAAATCGACCCCAATGTCCCTCTAAAGTACTTATAAATACTTAAGCACCTAGTCATCTTTAAAACAAACCCTAGGTGACCACTGTAGCTGCATGCACTGTGGAATTATTCCTCCCTAAAGTGAAGTTCCACTCAAAAAGGGAACTTTCGCTTATCCACCCCCCCCTCCGGTGCCACAATTGGCTCCTTTAGGGGGGGGGGGGTGGTACCTGTTTCACCCGTAATTCCCTTCTTTATGGAATGCGTTGCACTCTCTCTTTTTCTGGGATGTGATCGCTTTGAATAAGGGCTGGCTTGCACCACAAAAACACACTCCAGATCCGTTCCAGATGTGTTTCTGCATGTGCGTTTTTGATGCGTTTTTAATGCATTTCCGGATGCGTTCCATCTTTTTTGTTTGCTGTATTTTCTTTTCCACTGTACTGGCGTTTAGTGCATTCCCGTGCATTTTTGATGCGTTTTACCTTGTTCCAGTAGAGTCCAGTGCAAGATGTTCTACTTTTTGTTTTCTGAAACTGGAAAGCCCTGGAACTGACTGCACTGGTGTGAACTATACCATTGGAAACATGTAACCATCCATGCGTTTTTGATACAGAAAAACACACGTGAACTGGCCCTAAAACCTTTTCGATTGCTGGCAAATATATGCATTGACCTATGTGGGAGTATCTCCTTACTTCCGTTCTGGCAGGTAATGATACCTACAATATTTTACCATGTACTTTATTTTTATAAATTAAAGTCCATCACCATTGTGTGGCCTCTGGCTCGAAGGATGTGCTTCACACAGCAGATGAAGGGGGATGGTTATGTGCATGATGGTGGGGGTGGGGAATTTACCATGATGATGGGTGTGTTGTAACTGAGTAATTATCCCACACCTGTTAGCATCGTTATTCTTTGTCAAGCATTTTTACCTCAGAACAAGTGCCACCTGTCCCCTATCATTCCCACTCCTTTCCTAGGTGTAAGTATCTTTGTGCAAATGCTGCACATTATCTGCTTTTTCCTGCTCTTCCTTTTTAAGTATGAACTTTGTTTTAGATCTATGCAATTGTAGTTCCAGAAACGGTGAATAGGATATGAACACTAAACATGTCTCCACACATGTTCTTCTCATTCGTCCTTCAAACTTTAGCCAGTTGTCCTTTTACTACCACTCCATTGTACTTTTCTTCTGACTATACTCCTCACTTCTCCTTCTCACTCCTTCTGAATGCCTCAGTCACTCATGTATCATCTGTATTCTTCCAACAGAAATGTTCTGATTTATAGTTGCTAAACTATATGCTGATATATTGAATTCTTAGGCCCGGTTCACACAGGGGTGGCACGACTTCGGGGGCGACCTCGGCAGCGCGATCTCAAGACGACTTGAGACGCCCGCAGAGGCGATTTGCATAATGACTTCTGTATAGAAGTCAATGCAAGTCGCCCCCAAAAGTAGTACAGGAACCTTTTTCTAAGTCGGAGCGACTCAGGTCGCTCCTATTAGAACGGTTCCATAGCACAGACCGGGACGCGACTCCTCAGGCGACTCGGTCGCCTGAGGAGTCGCCCCTGTGTGAACCGGGCCTAAATTATGTGTTCCTCTGTGTTTATATGTTCCTGCATACTTTCATATATGTGCAGTTTTTATTTACGTCTCTGATAATGAGGGTGGCAATTTTGTACCCTCTATTTCCATGGCCTTGGGTGATCAGACTGCCAACGTTGACCATGTACTTGTGGTCAAGGCACAGGTGACCTAGAAGAATCATTTAAAAAAAAAAAAAAAAAAAAAAAAAAAAAGATTTCCCTGTCAGGGATAGAAGTGACTATCCTGACCGTAAGAGCAATATGTATGCATGCAAAAAATAATCCAATTATTAGGGTGGGAAGAGATGATAGTTTTTATATTCACTACAATCAATATTCCAGCACCAAAGCAGTGCTTCTGAAAAATACTGTGTTTCCCCGAAAATAAGCCCGGGTCTTATATTAATTTTAAACAGTGAAAAATATCTGCGCTAACGGTGAAATAAAAAACTAAATATAAATGTGAATGAATGAAAAGCAGCTAGCACAGTCTGTAGATAGCAAACATAAATAATAAAGTCCAAAATGCAGCGCTATAAAAAATGTGAAAAAAAGTCCAAACAGTAGAAAATCAATCAATGATAGATGGACGTGAAAAATGATGTAATACCGCCACCAGACTTCAGTGTGCAAAAAAAGATTTAAAGCACACCACACCACCGTGCTCACAATCTGCTTACCAGAAACTGGAGATAAGTAGACAATGTATTCAAATATTGTGGAGGGTCAAACGATGACAGCAGAATATTCCAGATCAAATGTTCATAGGGAAGATCAGCATCAAAGCAATCTCCAAAACTCAGAAGGTAAATGTGGCTGTGGTACAAATCTCAGCCAGAAATTTTGCCCAAATACAAAGAAATAAAGGCAGCATAGTGAAGCCCATAGGTAAAAGGCATAAACATTTATTTATGTTCTACTTACAAAAAGGCAGAAGACATCAAAGAATAAAAAAACAGTTCCGCGGCTCTCAGCGTGCTTGCACCGGCCAGCCTGACATGTTTCATCCTATGTGGATATCATCAGAGGCGTGGCCAATGATGCAAGCACGCCCACATAAATCCTAAAAGTCCAGTCATGCCAGCCAATGACAATGCAGCATAGGCTGAACAGCTGGAGTAATTAAAAACGTAATGCAAACGCTGGCCGCACCTGCGCAGTGCGGCCAAGTTTGCACTAAAATACAAATTCCTTATACATGTTCCAACCAGTGATAATAAACAAAAAGGAAGGTGGGGATGGGGGACAGAAGCTGTTGGTAGTTATGAACATACCATGTCATTCCCGGGAAGGATGAACAGTCTCTGTGTCCCCCGGAAGTAGATGAAACCTCCTAATCTAATAAGTGGAAAACAGTTTCCTATACAGACATCTATATCCGGTTCGCGGACCCAACCGCAGGAACCGGAAATGACGTCAGTGGAGCGCAAGCTGTAGAAAGATGCGCTCCACTCACAAAATTAATTTTGGCAACAAAAGACACTATAGGGCTTATTTTTGGGGTAGGTCTTACCATGTAATGTGCTGTCTTCTCTCCCTGCCTGACAGGAATCCCCAGTGTGAACTGAGTTAAAATTCTTGTAAAATCCTATAATCCACTCTGTACATTATATACTACTGTAATAATGTGTGTGTTTCTGTAATATAATTGTGCCAAATACATTCGTTATAGTGCCGCTCTGCACTTCTGTGACCTGCCGGAGCTCTCTTCCCCCACAATTATATTACAGAAACACGCACATTGTACATTATATACTACTGTAAGAGTGGATTATAGGATTTTACAAGCATTTTAATCTAGGGCTTATTTTCGGGGTAGGGCTTATATTGCAGCCCTTCTGCAAAATAACGCTAGGTCTTATTTTCGGGGTAGGTCTTATTTTCGGGGAAACACGGTATAAACATTTGGGGTTAGATTTACCGTATATACTCGCGTATAAGCCAACCCGAATATAAGCCAAGGCACCTAATTTTACCACAAAAAAATGGGAAAACGTATTGACTCGAGTATAAGCCTAGGGTGAAAAATGCAGCAGCCTACTGTAAGTGTAAAAGAGGGTCAACAACAATGCCCATCTGCATGCCTCGCTGTGCCCATCTCCCTACCTGATCTGTGCCACCTGCACCGGCGCTGTGTCCATCTTCAGCCTGCTGATCTTCGGCGCTGTGATATGCAGTCTAGTCGGAGGCCGTGTAGTGTAACAAAGCCCCGCCTCCTCCTCGTCCGTGACGAAACACTGACTCAGTTTCCCAGCAGTGAGTCAGTGTTCCGCCTATCACGGACAAGGAGTAGGCGGGGCTTTGTTACACTGCACGGCCGCCAACTAGACCGACGCTACATCGCCGGGAGATCAGGCGCACGAGGCTGCAGATGGACACAGACTCGAGTATAAGCCGAGAGGGGGCATTTTCAGCACAAAAAAATGTGCCGAAAAACTCGTCTTATACTTTAGTATATACGGTAAGAGGTTTGGAAGCAGGTTATCTGACTAGCGACATAGGTTTGGAGGAGAAGTAGGGAGAATATTTCAGGAACGATATAGGTTTGGAGGAGAAGTAGGGAGAAGCTATAAGGAGTGGCAGAGATTTGGAGGAGTAGGGAAGATTTTTGAGGAGTGTCAGAGATTAGGGCTGGCCAAACATTATAAAATGTTATTGTACAACTTTCCTTTAGATTTACCAAAACCATATAATATGAGGTCAAACTTAAACACTTTCAATTTGTATGCAATCAGGCAGACCCTTGCACTACAGTCATAGATGAAGGTAAATCTAAAGAAAATCGAGTAAGAAAATTGTTTGGTGTGTGGCCAGCTTTAGAGGAGAAGTAGGGGGGATCTTTGAGGAACAATAAAGGTTTGGAGGAGAAGTAGAAAGATCTTTGAGGGGTTCACAGGGTATGAGGAGAAGTAGGGGAGATCTTTGAAGAGGGACAGAAGTTTGGATGAGGAGTGACAAAGGGTTGGAAGAAAGGTAGGGAGGAGCTTTGAGGAGTAGCAGAGATTTGGAGGAGAGGTTGCGATGACCTTTGAGGAGTGACAGCATTTTGGAGAAGACATAGGTGGGATCTTAGAGGAATGATGGCACTTTGGAGGAGAAGTAGGAGAATCTTTGAGGAGTTCAGTGGGTTGTAGGAGCTGTAGGGGGATCTTTGAGGTGGGACAGAGGTTTGGAGGATAAGTGGGGGGGGGTGTATTTGAGGCATGGCAGAGATTTGTAGAAGTGGGGAGCATGGCTGTCTTAATGCATGGGCACCACTGGGCATTGCCCAGGGGCCCCAGGTGCATGGGGACCCCGTGATAATCTTGCATTACATAATACTTGCCAACTGTCCTGGATTTTACAGGACCGTAATACTTTTTACTAAGCTGTCCCTGGATAGCTGTGTACTGGGCAGCATTCCAAAACCTGTACTGTGCCCTCCTGATCCCAGGATTGTACCCTCCTGACCCCCCCCCCCCCATGTCATTTCTGTCTCCCCTCCAGTACTGTGCCCTTTGTGTTGATTAGTCTTTGATTTATGGCATGTTTTATTGTTTACAATCAATAAAAGCACTAATAAATATATGTTTAATTCTATCAACTATTTATACCGTATATACTCGTATATACTCGAGTATAAGCTGAGTTTTTCAGCCCTTTTTTTAGGGCTGAAAGTACACCCCTCGGCTTATACTCGAGTCAGTACCTAAAAATCTTATACTGCGGCCGGCGTCCATTGTTTAAATATCGCAACTTTCTCCTGGTCCCTTCCATGATAGGCGTTTCCAGCAAACACTGTGAGTGTTCCGCCTATCACGGAGGTCTTCTCATTCTCGGACTCCGTTTCCCAGCAGACACTGTGTTCAGTGTTCCGCCTATCATGGACGTTCTCTTGTCCGAGGATGAAAAGACGTCCGTGATTGGCGGAACACTGAACACAGTGCCTGCTGGGAAACGCAGTCCGAGAATGAGAGGATCTCCGTGATAGGCGAAACACTCAACACAGTGTTTGCTGGAAACGCCTATCACGGAAGGGACCAGGAGAAAGCTGCGATATTTAAACAATGGGACACCGGCCGCAGTATAAGAAGATTTTCAGGTACACTCGGGCACAGGGAGGCTGCAATGGACACAGTGAGGTTTGGCATAGTGAGGTGGCAATGGGCACAGTAAGGTTGGGCAATTGGCACAGTGAGGTGGCAATGGGCACATTTCCCCCCCTAGGCTTATACTCGAGTCAATATGTTTTCTCAGTTTATTGGGGTAATATTAGGTACCTCAGGTTATACTCAGGTCGGCTTATACTCAAGTATATATGGTACTTTAATTCTTGAGAACAGATGCATAAATTAGGGCAGGCTGATGGGGGCCCCAGTGTCTTACTTTGCCCAGGGGCCCATGATGCTATTAAGACGGCCCTGGTAGGGAGGACCTTTGAGGAGTGACAGAGTTTTGGAGAAGTAGGGGGGATCTTGGCGGAATGATAAAGCTTTGGAGGAGACATAGAAGGCTCTTTGAGGAGTTCCGGAGGAGAAGTAGGGAAGATCTTTGAGGAGTGATAGAGGTTTGGAAAAGTAAAAAGCAGAAAGACTGCAGTTTGTCCCGACTTGAACAGCTTGCAGATAACCTCAAGTTGGCTGGAGGTCAGTGTACTCCCTACTTCTTTTCTACAGCAGATAGAAGCTATCTGAGCCCTGCAGGTTACAAACTTCTGGCTAAGCAATATTGTATAGACAGAACACTTTTTTTTTTTTGCACCATTCGAATTTAAGGTTTGTTCACACTTTTCTGCTGCTGATGCTATTTTTATTTGCTAAATAGTGCATGAAACCCTAATTGGACCTAAAGTAATTTACATCTTTCGACTGTAAAATTTTATTGCAGCTCTACGCCTACCATGCAAAGGGACTTTTTTTTTTTTTTTTTTTACTCGATAAAGCTCCTTATTGCTGTAGAAGCAATTATGTGAGGAATTGGTAAGCTAAAATTTAAAATGGGCCCTAAATAATATTTTGGTGCAGGGCTTTTACTCCAAGTACAATTATTTTGCTTGACATTATGTGAAATAGGAGGTTTAAGCTTTTGTAGCAATATAAAAACAATACTGTACCCTGCAATCTGCATACCTGTAATATATATTACAAAAATCTCCTAAGTTTTTATTGCTGTCTATGTGCCGCTAGGGTTATTCGCCCTCTACGATCGTCTTGCTGACCTGAATGGAAAGTAAGGGAAACTCCAACATTTTTAAGTTATTACCTGAAAAAAGATTAGAGGGGAAGTCCTACAATGTTGAGACTTGCTGTAATGACAGCATCTTTATTATATACGGTAGTTGCAAAAGGGAAGGGAGGAGAAATTGGGACTTTATATGAGGCAATATATGTATTGAAAGAAGGGGATTAGTTGGGACTTTATGTGAAGCACAACTAAGGAAATAGGTATGCAAAGATATGTTGAGGCTGCATTCACACCTGATCGTTTCAAAGTCGCACGTTTTTACAGCGATTTTTACCACTATTTTTACTGTGTTTTTGCCGCAATTTTTTTCTGGTCACCAATGTAAAAGGCAGAAAAACGCCTGTAATCTGCCCCAAAGAAGCTAGTGTTCTTTTTTGAGCTTAGGGCATTTTTCAGGCGTTTTGCTTCAGGTGACAAAACGCTCCGATGTGAACAGGTGCCATTGAAATGAATGGGATTTTGCTTGTTGGGCGTTTTTCAAGCATTTTATGAGCTGTAAACGCTCGGGTGTGAATGCAGCTTTAATGATTCCTAATGGATATACATAGAATCCATGGTAAAAATATGTCGCACTGTTGACAGTAAAAGGCACCTTGGCAGTTCATGTAAACTATATCAACATGATTCACAATATATAGTAATAAACACATTAGTAAATAGTCCATTGTTTTAATACATGGTAAACAGGGATTGTCTTGGAAAAGATAAAATTTATGATAAAAATACATAATACTGAAGAATCTCAAACACATTGCAATGGTGTAGCATATGACTGGAGCTCTACGTGTTTCGTGGCTGTTACCACTCATCAGGAGCAAATATGAAATAGGTGTATCTTTAATAAAATAAATAAATGCAAAATGATCAGGTGGTGGGGACAAAAAATATTCCCAAACAATGTTACCTTAGGATAAACTAAGTATTCAAGAAATAGTGTCGACAGTTGAAGGCGCTATGGGAATTTCGTATTTGCTCCTGATGAGTGGTAACAGTCACGAAATGCGCAGAGCTCCAGTCATATGCTCCATTGCAATCATGTGTTTTGAGATTCCTCAGTATTATGTATTTTTATCATTTTTAGTTTTATTATAATTTCCAAGACAATGTATGTTTACCATGTATTAGAACAATGGACTATTTGGTAATGCGTTTATGTAAACAATATCAACATGATTCACAATATATAGTAATAAACTGTCAAGGTGTCTTTTACTGTCAACAGTGCTACATATTTTTACCATGGATTCTATGTATATCTATTGGGAATTATTAAACATATCTTTGCATACCTATTTTCCTTAGTTGTGCTTCCTATGAGGCTGGATTCACACCAGTCCGGTGCGAATTCCAGCTCCGTTCTCTGTGCGAAGAGAAAAAGCAGCTGTTCAGCGGTTCTTCTCCGTTGCAGCTACGGATCAGCTGAACAGGGAGAGGGGGGAGGTGTAGTGAGGAGGGGAAGAGAATTCACGTTCACAATGGAACGCATCTGCGAATCAGATGCGTTCCCATAGAAGATAATGGACCTGAATTCGCACCTTGGCCGGACTGCACTGCCTAGAAAATGTACACGTTTTTTAGGCAACGCGGAGTGCTAATGCACCGCAGATATGTGAACCAGACTCATTCAAATGAATGTATTTTAAAATGTCCTGTGAATTGGATGCGTGGTGAACCCAGCCTAAAGTCCCAACCAATCCCCTCTTTTCAATTCATTTCATAGTTTGTTAATTTTACAATCTCTAACTACCGTAGGACGGTAAATAAGGGAAAGTCCAACATTTTGGATGTCACCAGAATAGGATTAGAAGGTAAATCTTCGAATAGGGACACTTATTCCAGGGAGAGCTAAGAGGAGATTTTTTTCACCTTGGAGAGCTTTTTTTTCACTTCCTGTTCTATCTAAGGGCCAGAAAGTGAAGGGAATTCCCCCAATGGGGGACAAACAACTAAAAAAATAATAATCTTACTCTAGACACAAATTTAACAAAGGTTTAGGCTTTAGATATACCTTAACCTGCCTGGCTGTATGTATTCTGTTGCTGAGTACTTGTGTGCCTTATTTGGTTATGTGTTTGAGCTCCTCCGCAGAAAGCTGTGTATTACAATGGCGGATAACATCCTGCATTCTATATGTGAGAAGGAGAAATCGTTACACAGTGCCGGCTGCTGCACTCGTCAGTTACAATACAGAGGATGTCTGTTTATGACAGCTGTTCATAGCAGGTGTGTGAGATGACAGGAACTTGTAACGACTCTGGTTTTTCTTTATCATGTGTGTTGTCACTGGAGCGACAATCTTAACTGAAGTGTTCTAGATAGTGTTGAGTAAACATGGAGGTTATAAAATGATCTTCCCACATTCCTGCGGTATGTTTATTGAAGAATTTTATAGTTCACAGATCTGTAGCATTTATAAATCCAACATCAAGGCATTTCCTTCTGCAGTCTTGCCCTGAGTAATTTCCGTGGAATATGTTAGCCAACAGAAATCTGTAGGGAAGTCCTGACACCAAAAGGGATTCTTATGGCCCGTACACACGATCCGAATATCGTACGATAATCGGATCGTTAGTACAGGGCTTTCGTGAGCCGATCATGACAGTTCATCCGATATTATTATATCGGACATGCACGGAAATTTTCCTCGTACGATACCTAATACCTAAGATTTTCGTTTAATCAGTACAGTTGTCGTCCGAAAATACAATACAAATACATTACAACACATTACATCACTTACGTTTTTTTTTTCTGTCGTACGAGAATTTTCGTGACTTTAGTAACCTATTCAATTTCTGCCTGAGACTAGTTAACGAAAAAAGTCTGACTATCTTTCGTCCGATTTTCGGATTGTGTGTACGGGGCATTACAGAGTCCCTGTCACCAATTTACCAATTTTTGAAAGAGCAAGTATTTGAAATGCTTACTTTCAGCATTTTTTTCCCCCATAAAACTGTCACGTGCAATGTGCCTTTGAAGCTGTTAGTAAATTTGTCAACTTTAGGAAAACCATTTCCTTAGGACAACATTTCCCTTTCACATGGGCTTTCTGATCAGGTCCGCCTGATAAACTGACAGGCGGACCTGATCAAAAAGCCCATGTGAAAAAAGGAAGCTCTATGCAGCTCTATGAGTGGTCAGATGTAAACAGACTTTGTGTCCATTTACACCATGGGTGCTCAACCTGTGGCCCTCCAGCTGTTGTTAAACTACAAGTCCCATCATGCCTTTGCATTTGCGAGTCATGCTTGTAACTGTCAGCCTTGCAATGCCTCATGGGACTTCAGTTTCACAACAGCTGGAGGGCCACAGGTTGAGCACCCATGGTTCACACTTACCTACCTCCTGAGTCTGTCCAGGAGAAAAGAACGTAAAAGGACTGTATCCTTTTCCATTTTTCCAGGCCCCGAAATTTTGGCGGCCGAAACCTATGGGCTGAAAATGGTGTTACTGTAATTTTTCCAGTAATGAAGCCGAAAACGCATGTGATGTTTGCCATGCTTTTATCACGATTTTACTGTGCTTATGATTTGTTTTTCATAGGTCATTTTACTCAAAAAGGCATCAAAAAAAGTAACACGTGTGTTATTGATGCGTTCTTGCTGCGTTTTCAATGCATTTCAACTGGGAGGTGCGTTTTCTTTAACTGACCAAAAATGCAGCAAGCAGGATTTTGAACACCACAACGAAAGCGCAATAGACCAGTATGAAGACATACATAGAATTTTTAAAGGATACATTTTTCTTGAGCTTTTCTTGTGCTAAAGGTGCCAAAAATGGCCGACAATAATATTCATACTGATTTGAAATTTATGATATTAATTAAAAAGTCAAATATAATACAGATTTATATATAAAAATATATATATATTTTTTAAAAACTGTCATTTTTGGTTTTCGGCCAAGTGCATCCTGTAGTTTTGGTTTCGGCACGAAAATTTCCATTCAATGCACCGCTAGCCTAAACCTGACAGATCAGAGGTAGCCTGATGTAAACCAGCACAAAAGTCCATTTACATACAACCACCCATAGAGCTATCACGGGTTTGCCCCTGTCCACTGGACACAAGCTGAATGGACACGGATGTAAAAATAAAAAACTGACATCCCTCCCGTGTGGCTCTGATTCAGCAGGAGATCTGCTCATGGATTCCCTGCTGTGAAAGAGCTCTTGGGGGAAATACTACAGGGTGTCACTTGACAGAGTTCTGATTCTGCTTAGGCTGCTGATATATCCAAAATGGTGGTAAGCAGAAGCAATCTTTTTAAGGCTTTTGGATGTCTACACTAAGGAGGCTTTTAGGGTGCATTCACACTTGTGCTGAATCTTTGCATGTGATTGCAGCAAGACCGTTTAAATGCGAGTGAGCGCAATTGGCTATGAGAGCCAGCAGCCTCTCATTACTTTCAATGGTGCTGCCTACTCGCAGCTAATCGTGGGACACTAAACTGCATCACCCCTGCAGTGATGCCGCATGCCCCCCACCCCCGTGACAGCAGGCGGCGGACAAAACAGCATGGCTATGCGGTGCTCTACCCAAATAGTGGTGTCATTTTATTCACAGGGTTCTGTGAATGAATAAACTACAAGTCTGGTCCACCACCGCAGCAAATGACTTGTCGCTCTCAATGACCTGCAAAGCCACTGGTGAGTGCCCTCATGGTTCATTGATTCATCCTGCTCTTCAGTATCTGCCCGTACAGGAAAATGTGTGCACATTCCCAGCTGGGGCAGGGCTGTGTGCGTCCATTGAAACATGCAGCGCTCGGCAAGCCACACCCCTGCTCCCTCCTCCCAGCTCCTGACAGTTGCAGGAGCCAATCGTTAATCCTGTAGTTTTCTGCAGGCAGTCTGTAGTGGGTGGATTCTGCTGTGTCCCTCCCACAGCTACATAGTTACATAGTTAGTCAGGTTGAAAAAAGACAAGTCCATCCAGTTCAACCATAAAAAAAGAAAAAAAATATATCGTACAATCCCATATACCTAATTCTATACCCACAGTTGATCCAGAGGAAGGCGAAAAACCCCAGCAAAGTATGGTCCAATTTGCTACAGCAGGGGAAAAAATTCCTTCCTGATCCCCTGAGAGGCAATCGAATATTCCCCGGATCAACATTACCTATAAATGTTAGTACCCAGTTATATTATGTACATTTAGGAAAGAATCCAGACCTTTTTTAAAGCAATCTACTGAGCTGGCCAGAACCACCTCTGCAGGGAGTCTATTCCACATTTTCACAGCTCTTACTGTGAAGAAACCTTCCCGTATTTGGAGGTGAAATCTCTTTTCCTCTAGACGCAAAGAGTGCCCCCTTGTCCTTTGTGTTGACCGTAAAGTGAATAACTCAACACCAAGTTCACAATATGGACCCCTTATACAGTCCCTGACAAAAGTCTTGTCGCTTGTGTACAAATTGACCTGAAGTGCTGCTAAAATATATTTCTAATCAAGATTTTGTTACAAGAAATGGGTCATTTTAATCCCAACAGCTTTTGTAATAATGTTTCAGTGCAAAACGAAACTGACAAAAAGTATTCTAATATTCACAGCTTGGTAAAGCCCATTGAGTCAATTTTTGCCAAGACATAAGTGTTGTCGCCTTGTTATATGAGCTTCACCTGTGACTGACTAATAATGGATCAATTAGGTCTCAGGTGTGTATAAAAAGAACACCAGTACACTAGACCTTCTCAACTGCAACTAGACCTCTGCAAACATGCCTAAGATTCACCCAGAGACTAAAGTGTTGATTATCAAGAAGCTGAAGACCAGATCCACTGCTGATGTGGCAGACACCTTCAATGTGTCTCAGCGTCAAGTTCAGAGGATAATAAAAAAATTTGAAGAGACTGGAGACGTTTTGGACAAGGCCAGGTCAGGCCGACCCCGCAAGACAACTGCTCGAGAGGACCGTTTGTTGGCTTGAAAATCCAAGGCCAGCCCATTTTCCACTGCAGCAGAGCTCCACGAGACCTGGTCACCTGAAGTCCCTGTGCCAACCAGAACAGTTTGTCGGATTCTGTCTGGAAATGGCCTCCATGGTCGAATCAATGCCCATAAGCCAGCACTAAACAAAAGACAATTGAAAACCGTGTGGCATTTGCGAAGGCCCACAGCCTGCTAAAAGGATGGACTCTGGAAAAGTGGCAGAAGGTGGATTTTTCAGATGAATCTTCTGTTGAATTACACCACAGTCGCCGCAAATATTGCAGGAGACCAACTGGAACCCGCATGGAGCCGAGATTTACCCAGAAAACAGTGAAGTTTGGTGGAGGCAAAATCATGGTCTGGGCTTACATCCAGTATGGGGGTGTGCGAGGGATCTGCAGGGTGGAAGGCAACATCAATAGTCTAAAATACCACAAAATCTTGGCTACCTCTTATATTCCCAACCATAAAAAAGGCCAAATTTTGCAGCAGGATGGTGCTCCATCGCATACTTCCATCTCCACATCAAAGTTCCTTAAGTCAAAGAAGACCAAGATGCTCCAGGATTGGCCAGCCCAGTCACCAGACATGAACATCATTGAGCATATGTGGTGTAGGATGAACGATGAAGCATGGAAGACGAAACCAAAGAATATTGATGAACTCTGGGACTGTTTTGTTTGCTATTCCTGATGACTTCATCAATAAATTGTATGAATCCTTGCCAAACCGCATGGATGCTGTCCTTCAAGCTCATGGAAGTCATGCAAGATATTACATTTGGATCTCACAGCACCACTACTTAATTTGCTGACATATTTTTGGATTTTCAGTAAAGTTGTTCAATTTCTGTATAGGCGACAAAACTTTTGTCTTGCCAAAATTTGACCTGTCTGTCTTGATTAAATGATAAATCTTTTTTCAGTGAAACTAATTTATTTCACTGCATTAAACATCATTTGGGAGGGCTTTAGCTTTTCATAGGAGCTATTTCTAACACCAATTGATTAATTAAAAGTCAGGTTAATAGCAGGAGTTTCTACAAAATAGAGAAGCGACAAGACTTTTGTCAGGGACTGTATATTTGTACATGTTGATCATATCCCCCCTTAATCTCCTCTTCTCAAGAGTGAATAAATTCAGCTCCTCTAATCTTTCCTCATAGCTGAGCTCCTCCAGGCCTCTTATCAGTTTGGTTGCCCTTCTTTGCACTTTCTCCAGTTCCCCAATATCCTTTTTGAGAACTGGGGCCCAAAACTGAACTGCATATTCCAGATGAGGTCTTACTAATGATTTGTACAGGGGCAAAATGATATCTCTCTCTGGAGTCCATACCTCTCTTAATACAAGAAAGGACTTTGCTCACTTTGGAAACTGCAGCTTGGCATTGCATGTTATTATTGAGCTTATGATCTACCAAACCCCCAGATCCTTCTCCACTACGGATCCCCCCAGTTGTACTCCCCCTAGCATGTATGATGCATTCATATTCTTAGCTCCCGAGTGCATAACTTTACATTTATCAACATTAAACCTCATCTGCCACATAGTCGCCCAATTAGACAGAGCATTGAGGTCGGCTTGTAAATTGGAGACATCCTGTAAGGACGTTATTCCACTGCATAGCTTAGTGTCATCTGCAAAGACAGAAATGTTACTATTGATCTCAGACCCAATATCGTTTATAAAGATATTAAAAAGTAAGGGTCCCAGCACTGAACCTTGGGGTACAATAAAAATAAAAATACTAAAGCGCTAATATGTAAAATCCGTGTAAAAAAACAAACAAAAGATAACCAAATGGTGATAGCTGCAATCATACAAAGAGAATATGTAAACCAAAGAGCAGCATGGATGGGATCCAATGTGGCATAAACGGCAGTCCTACTCACATCACCCTTCTTCCACTTAAGTGCTTGACCCCAGGTAGTTCATTCAGATAATCACAGACAACTGCTGAACAATACACATATAAAATATCAGCCAGTCTCCTAAGCTGGTTGCGGTGAGATCGCTCCAAAAAAGCCCCCCTTCTCTCACAGATCTCCGGGTTCCAAAGGTGTCAACATGTAAGGAATGCAAAGAAATAAATCATTGCGCAGTATTCACCACACCACAAGCTAATTGTCAGCTGTGGCCGCACTCACATAACCCTGGATAGATAGCGCTTAGCTCAGCTCAGTGGGACGTAATCCTCCTCAGGCTGCTGGAAGCGTCACTAGGCTCTTCCCCCTACGTGTTGCGTCATCGACACGTGACTTAGTCATGGGTATCGGCATGTAAATTGGCGACATCCTGTAAGGACGTTATTCCACTGCATAGCTTGGTGTCATCTGCAAAGACAGAAATGTTACTTTTGATCTCAGACCCCATATCATTTATAAAGATATTAAAAAGTAAGGGTCCCAACACTGAACCTTGGGGTACACCACTGATAACCTTGGACCATTCAGAGTAAGAATCATTAACCACGACTCTCTGAATTCTGTCTTCCACACAGGATATGTACAGCACAGTGATGGTGTCACTTCTATTTTTACAAGGTAATAACTGGGTTTGAAAATACATTTGGTACACACAAATTGGATTTCTATCCTTTTTGTGGATATTCCGGACTTACAAAATGAAGCTGAAAATTAAGTCCTGCTAGATGACTTCAGGCTGGCCCCTTTTTGTAGGTAAAGCTATGTGAAACATTAAAAATAAGTGTCTATACTGTTTCAAATCCAGTAACACACTGTTTTACCCTGCTCTGCACATGCTCGGTTGCTCTCCAATTTTAGGCACCGCTGAGTTTGTAGAGGCCGATCTGCTGGCAACCTTAAAGCAGAATTGAACCCTCTTATCCTTTACAGCCAAGGAAGCTGCTTCTGTTTGATCTGCAGCTGCCATGGTGCTTTACATGTGATCAGTTATGACACCAGCTATTTGATGGTTTAAAAGTTTGGTTGAAGACACAAGCAAATGTGACAGTTGGGCCCCTTTCACACTGACGCATTTTTCAGGCGTTTTAGCGCTAAAAATGGCGCTGTAAAAACGCCTGAAATCCTGCCCCAGCATTCTCAATGTGAAAGCCCTGAAGACTTTCACTCTGAGGCGTTGTGCTGGCTGTGCGTTGGAAAAAATCCTGCAAACAGCTTTCTTTGGAGCATCTTTGGGGCGCATAAAATAGCGCTGTAAAAACGCCTATCCCCATTGAAATGAATGAGTACCGCTGTAAAAACGCCCAGAAGCTGTGGGAAGGTCACATGACCGCATAGGCGTTATCGCTATTTTTAGTGCTATCGCGGTAATAAAGCTAATAATTTTTAGCGCGTTATTGCAACGCCTCAGTGTGAAAGGGGCCTTCGCAATCTCGGCATTCTAGAAATGTATCAGCAAAATGGCAGCCTCCAGCAAGAAGAAACGGGAGCAATGCTGGAGGCAATTTGTAGCACACACTAATTTTGGTAGCATAATTATTATTGTGGAATGTATGTTCCTTGATAAAAGAATATTATTTTTTATCAAGTTGTTATGGATAAAATTACGCTTTAAGTAGAACTACGCTTTAAATTTCACTTCTAGAAAAAACTATTATTAGTAATGGGGGCTGAATACAAATGCACACCACACTTTTCACGTTTGTTATTTGTAAGTCATTTTGAAAACCATTTATCATTTTCCTTCCACTTCACAATTATGTGCCACTTTGTGTTGGTCTATCACATAACATCCCCCATACATTTTAAGTTTTTGGTTGTAACATGGAAAATGTCAAGGCACTGTATGTAATCCATATCCTGTAGCACCTAAAATCCATACATTTAGGGCAATTTTCCTAAATTCAATTCCCAATTTATTTTTGGTTCTTTGACTAAGTCGGCTATTTTTTCTGCGGGTCATAATTCATTTTCTTTAGTCCAGTTTTTATGCAGTTGAGTCTTTTGAATAATATGTTCATGATCGCCCTCTAGAGTCATTTGTTGTTGGTGCAGGACATTTTTCTGTGCTGCTGTGTTGAGACATCATAGGAAATGTACGGAGATACTTGGCCTTTCATCTAGATTTTGGGAAGGCCTTTTAGGATTATGAAATCGGGCGGAAACACAGGCGGCTTGCAAAATAAAGAAATGATGTACAGAGAAATACAGAAGCTGCTATTCCCTTTATGTGTAATAAGTCAAAATGAGCGCCAAAGGAAAAATCATTGGGAGTCCAAAGTCTTCATTGTCCATCCTGGTTACAGCAAGCATTCAAGGTGTGTCCGGGGGGGGGGGGGGGGGGGGTGGGGGGTCACACAATCCCCCCCCCCCCCCCCCCATCATCAGGGCTGGGTGAAATAGAATGTTAAATGGGCTCAAAAGGGTTGATCTGCAGGCACACGATGGTATAAAAGGCAGTCAGTGTTGGTGTTCACAGTATAAATTGGCAAGATTTTTTTGATCTGCATAGTGTACTTACAGGTCAGGTAATGGGCATTAAAGCCAGGCAACTAGCATTTTCAGAAAGATCAACAATGGAAGCCACCAATGCAAGGCCTCATGCACATGAACGCTTGGGTACAGTTACCAATACAAGTGAATGTCACGCTTAGGTAAACGCTGATGGCTTCTGCATCTACCCACACATGTGCGTACATGCTTCCCTAATGTGCCATCTGCGTTTACCCACGTACAGCCATTCACTTGTATTGGCTGTAAGTAGCGCATGCAGCACCCCAAGCACCAGAAAGCGGTGAGGATCTTGCATCTCAGTGTCTGTGTACATGAGACCTAAGGTGGTCCTCACATCTGTACATTGCAGTAAGGCTTGTCTTGCTATGCATCCCTGCAACATATGGCAACGCATTACCAGGGCTGCATTGTGGTGCCATTCAACGCACTTTGCATTTGTATTGGGTCCATAGGTGATGCAATACGTAGCTTGTTTTCACAGCACTGGAAATCCAGTTGTGAATTAAATATCACAGTGATCCTGGTCTAAATAACAAGAATTTACATCTCCCCTAAAGAAGAAAAAAAAAAAAACGCACTGTGGGACAGGGGTGTCCAACTCCATTTCATCTCGGGATGCATCAGCATTATGGTTGCCTTCAAAGGACAAGTTTTATCAGTAAAACTAGATTTCTAGAGCACTCCACCCCCCTTACATCAGAAGTAAAGAGTCCCCCCCACCCCCTTACATGACAGGCACCCCCTTACCCTTGTACTGCTGCTGGAAAAGAGGACCGGAGGAGGGCTGGAGTCAGCTTCCGGGGTCTTTTTAATGCTGAGGCCAGGGAAGGTGAAGGCGAGGGGGTTCTGCAGCTGCAAAGAGAGGCGCATGATCTGTAGAAGGAGTTCTGTCCTCTCTGCTGCCGACTGGCTGGTGGGGGTAGAGACCAACCTCTCTGCAGCTGCACGAAGAAGCGCAGGATCTGGCGGAGGAGTTCTTCCTTTTTCACCGCTGCCGACTGCTGAGATAAGGTGGAGGCAGAGACTAGGAGGGTGCCGCAGCTGCAGGAAAGGTGCAAGGGCCACATGAAATGGCCTGGTGGTCTGGATTTGGCCTGCGGGTCTCGTGTTTGACACGTGATGTAGGAGCAGGCAGATCTTTATTTAACTATTCTCTTGTTGGCACATTGATGCTATTCCATAGCATTTAACCCCACAACCCTAACTGTAAACTTGAAGTGATATTAAAGTTGTGTTTTTTTTTTTTTACTTTAAAAATAACAAACATGTTATACTTACCTCCTCTGTGCAGTGGTTTTGCACAGAGCAGACCAGATCCTCCTCTTCTCAGGTCCTTCGCCAGTGCTCCTGGCCCCTCACTCCTGCTAGGTGCCCCCACAGCAAGCAGCTTGCTATGGGGGCCCCCTCTCCTCTGATTGGCTCACTGACTTTGATTGACAGCAGCAGGTGCCAATGGCGCCTACTGTGTGTGTCGGCCATTGAGGAGGGAGAGTCCCGGACAGCCGAGTCTCTCATGCAACATCGCTGGATTAAGATGGGGCTCAGGTGAGTATTAGGGGGGCTGCTGCACACAGAAGTTTTTTTTTATCTGAATGCATAGAATGTATTAACCACTTAAGCCCCGGCCATTACGCAGCTTAATGACCAGAGGTGATTTCACAATTTGGCACTGCGCTGCTTTAACTGGAAATTGTGCGGACATGCAATGTTGTACCCAAACTAAATTTGCGTCCTTTTCTTCCCACAAATAGAGCTTTCTTTTAATGGTATTTGATTGCCTCTGCGATTTTTTTTTTTTTTTTTTTTTGCGATATAAACGGAAAAAGACTGAAATTTTTGAAAAAAAATTATATTTTCTACTTTTTGTTATAAGAAAAATCGAATAAACTCAATTGTAGTCATACATTTAGGCCAAAATGTATTCAGCCACATGTCTTTAGTAAAAAAAATGTCAATAAGCGTATATTTATTGGTTTGCACAAAAGTTTATAGCGTTTACAAACTAGGGTACATTTTCTGGAATTTACACAGCTTTTAATTTATGACTGCCTATCTCATTTCTTGAGGTGCTAAAATGACAGGGCAGTACAAAACCCCCCCAAATGACCCCATTTTGGAAAGTAGACATCCCAAGGAAATTGCTGAGAGGCATGTTGAGCCCATTGAATATTTTTTTTTTCTTTCTCGTACATCACGGGACACAGAGCGACATAGCCATTACTAATGGGTTATATAGATACCGTCAGGTGCTGGCACTGGCAACTTCCAAAACCGGAAGTACCCTCCCCTATATAAGCCCCTCCCATCCGGGAGCACCTCAGTTTTTTGCCAGTGTCTAAGGTGTTGGCCAAGAAGAAACATGTGTTTTTCACTGAGCTTGCGTACAGGTTCTTTTGGGCCTCAGTAAGCTATTCCGGATCCGACCAAAAAAGCTTCATAGCTAAACGGTCGGTACCCGGGCCTTGCAGAGAAGAGCAAGGTTTTGCCTGTAATGCTTCTCTTAGGAGAGCTGGACCCTGGGATCCAGAGCTCTGGTCATACCCACGACCAAGATGTTTTCTGTGCAGGGTGCTATACAGGTCCAGGGGAGTGGAATCCTTGGGAACCCGGTCCCTGAAGGTTTGATTACAATGCCTGCCGTGATAGGTGAAGTTTGGGCTTTTGTGGACCAAACAAAGTCCTGCGGCGGGGAACAGGTAAGTGGGGGCCCCCAGGAACTTGGTTCTATTGGGGGACCCCCAAGCCTAATTTGTCTTTCTGTCTGTTACCTAATGGTATTCCCGCAAAATTCTGTGCATGCCTGTAACTACTAAAAAAATGTAATAATTTTTAATGGTGGTCAAGAAAAAAAATATATATATATTTTTTTATATATATATTTAATATATTAGACTGCGGTACCTGTGTTTGTCCACTAGAGGCCGCTGTGGAATGTTTTCTTGTCATGTGGACTAGCTTCTTCTCAGCAGAGCAAAGTCCAGGCAGATGGTGAGTTCTCTTATAGGAAACTGCTTCCTCTGCCATGTTGCAGTGCTCGTCCATCCCCCGGCCTGCGGCAAAGAGGGGCCCTGGCTCCTGTCCCTTGTTACCATATTTTGAAATTAGCACCGAAGGCGCACGTGGCCGCGCGCGTGCACGCGCACGCGCCTCTATATATAGAGGTGAGCCGGGAAAGGGGGCGGAGCCTGGGGGATGACGCTCTGTGCGCGCCGCAGCGCTTCTGCGCATGTGCGGGCGTCCCAGCAGTTTTAAAAAAACCACAATATTGTAGTGAGCTGGCTATGAAGTACAGAGACAGAGCTGGCAACATTTAAAGGCATACAGCAAGCGGTTGATACAGGCATCCCCTAGAAAGGCACATTAGTAGACACCAACTGTGATATAGCAGCAATTGTGCTAGACTATTCTCAGTAAAAGTGGTGTATTACGGCTGGAATACCTCAGCTTTAGGCTTAGGAATATGCCGTCCAGAAGCTCCGGAACTGAATCTTCCAGGAAGCGAAGGGGGTCTCATCGGGCTCGGAGGATCTTGGGCATACTCCTGCTGCACCAGTCTCCCCTGAAGTTCAGAGGTAAGTGACCGTAGAGACCCCGCAGGGGTACTTGGTACTGTGGCTGTCCTCAGTTCACCTGCTCCTGTGTATGTAACAGAGGAGGTTTTTTCCTCAGCTCTGGGAAGATTAGAGAGGCTGCCTCCCTGTCAGGGAAAGCACGTCCGATCTCCGTTTCCTCCTTCAGAGTGCCTGTTAGCAGAGCAACAGTCCCATACAGGGATCGACCTGCCTGAAGGGGATCAGGATGAGGTTGATTCTGTTATAGAGGAATCAACAGTGGGGGAACCTTTTCTCAGCATCTCAAGCTGAAAGATTATGGGTTCAGTCTCTGACTAACATGGTCCGATCAGCATTTAAAATTGCACCTTGCGGAACCATCAACCACTACTGTATCCTCGTTGGGGTCGCTGGAAGCCCCCAGACTGTTTGTTCTTTTCCACTTCACCCTTTACTGAAAGGGCTCATTTACCAGGATTGGGAACGTCCTGAGAAAATATTTATTCCCCCAAGAGATTTCCGGTGGTCTATCCCATGGAGGATAAGTTCATCAAAAAAAAAAAATGGAAGGTCCCTACAGTGGACGCAGCCATCTCTTGTATGTATAAATCACTGACATGTCCAGTGGATAATGTCCAAATGTTCAAGAACCCAATAGATAAAAGATTGGAGTCCTTATGAAAATCTGCTTGGTGATACAACCAGCAGTAGCAGCTATTGGGGTCTGCTAAGCAGTGAAGGATCAGTTGAAACAGGTCTTGAGGGACTTGACAGATCAGCAGGCTTTGCCCTAGCTGATCTACCTAGAGCCTTAGGCTTTGCGGTTGACGCCATAGAGGATTCAGTCCATCAGGCCTCCCGCCTTACGCTGTCTATAGTACATATGCGTAGGCTCCTATGGCTCAAAAACTGGTCTGCTGAAGCTCCCTGTAAAGAATGGCTGGTTAGCGTCCCGTTTCATGGTGAACGCTTATTCAGGGAAAACCTGGACAAATATATCCAGAAAATTTCCAGCGGTAAAAATACGCTCTTGCCGGTTAAAAACAGAGTTAGAGGTCCCTCTTTGAGAGGCCTGCTTCTCCAGTCCCTGGGGCATCGGCTGTGTAACAGTTCCGACGGCCTCCTCGGTCAAATCCCGGGGGTAAAAAACAGGGACAGTAGCAGGGTAATGAGAAACCCTGGGTCAGGGGAGGTACAAAACCTCCCCCAAAGTTAAATTCATTGAAGCCCCCACTCAGTCGGGTGGGGGGAGGACTCAAGTTGTTCGCAAGAGACCTGGCGGGACACGATCAAGACAGATAGGTGCTCTCCGCAGTAGGTTTGGGATACAGTTTGGAGTTAAAAGACTCTCCTCCTTCCCATTTTTTAGGTCAAACGTGCCAAGGGATCCCCGGAAGAGAGAGTCCCTCCTGTTGGCACTAGAACAACTATTGCTCCAAGGAGTAATTATGGAGGTTCCCCTGGAAGAATGAGGGTTCGGGTTTTACTCAAACCTCTTTACAGTCCCGAAGCAAACGCGGACGGGAGGCCCATATTAATTCTAAAAGGGCTATACAAATTCCTGTATATCAGGACTTTCCGATGGAGTCGATCCGATCGGTGGCCACTGTCCTACAAGGGGAGGATTGGTTAGCCGCGATCGACATCAAAGATGCTTATTTGCACATTCCCATCTTTCCAGTCCACCAAAAATTTCTACGCTTTGCAGTAGAAGGGCGCCATTTTCAGTTCAGAGCCTTACCCTTCGGTTTGGCCACAGCACCACGAGTGTTTACAAAAATTCTGGCCCTTTATTGGCCAATCTAAGAACACAAGGTGTAATGATAATGGCATATCTGGATGACTTGTTGCTGATAGACCACTCAGTGAAAAAACTAGACGTGGTCGTTCACAAGACAATCAAGTATCTGGAATCTCACGGTTGGATTATCAACCGAGACAAGTCAGCCCTAAAAACCAGTCAAAAGTCTGGAATACTTGGGGCTAAGGTTGGATTCAGGCCAGAGAAAAATATTCTTGCCTCGAGGAAAGGTGTTGTCTTTGAAAGATTTGATCCACTTAGTGGGTACAAAAAAGACAGCCGTCCATACGCCTGTATATGAGGCTGCTGGGAAAAATGGTGGCATCATTCGAAGCAGTACCCTACGGTCAATTCCATTCAAGGAATTTGCAAGGGGCCATACTGTCAGCCTGGAACAAAAAAGTTCAGGCCCTAGACTTACAATGTCCTTGTCCCCTTCCGTTCGCAAGAGCCTCCGTTGGTGGTTGGTTCCCCAGAATCTGGAAAAAAGGAAATCCTTCAGTCCGATTTCTTGGAAGGTGGTCACTACAGATGCCAGCCTTATAGGCTGGGGAGCAGTACTGGAGCAATAGTCTCTCCAGGGCAGATGGTCGGATGCAGAAAAGGCCCTGCCCATCAATCTCTTAGAGATACGAGCAGCCCGGTATGCCCTAGTAGCATGGACATCCAAACTCCAAGGGTCCCCTGTCAGAATTCAATCAGACAATGCCACAGCAGTGGCATATATCAATCATCAGGGGGGCACCAGGAGTCGTGCAGCCCAGAGGGAAGTAAATTACATCCTGAAATGGGCAGAAAAATATGTCCCAGCCATATCTGCGGTATTCATTCCAGGAGTGGAGAATTGGAAGGCGGACTTTCTAGGTCGCCAGCAATTAGGCCCAGAGGAAGGGTCCCTTCACCCCGAGGTTTTCTGGACAATATGTCAGCGGTGGGGAACATCGGATGTAGATCTTCTAGCATCCAGATTCAACGCAAAGGGGGACAGGTTTGTCTCTCGGACAAGGGATCCCCTAGCTTGCGGCTCGGATGCCCTAGTGTTCCCTTGGGATCAGTTCAAGCTGATATATGCATTCACACCGCCACAATGGTTACCTCGATTACTCCGCAGAATCAGGGTAGAAAAGAAACAGTGATTCCGGTGGCTCCAGCGTGGCCCCGAAGAGCGTGGTACGCGGAGATTGTAAAATTTCAGTGGGGAGTCCTTGGACTCTCCCACGTCGTCCGGACCTGCTTTCGCAAGGACCGATATACCACCCTTCCTTACCAGCCCTAGGTTTGACGGCCTGGCTATTGAAGCCCACATTCTAAAAAAGAGAGGGCTCTCTAATGCTGTGGTATCTACCATGATCAATGCCAGGAAGCCGGTATCCAGGCAGATCTACTATAGAATCTGGAAGGCGTACATCGCGTGGTGTAAGGCCAAGAAATGGCATCCACATAAGTACGTAATAGGTAGGATTCTGGACTTCCTACAGTGGGCTGTAGATAGGAAGCTTGCCTTGAGTACTATCAAGGGTCAGATTTCGGCCTTGTCAATATTTTTTCAAAGGCCCTTGGCTTCGCATTCACTAGCCAAAGCCTTTATACAAGGAGTGATGCGTATTAGTCCTCCGGTTAATATTCCCATATGTCCATGGGATCTAAACTTGGTTCTGTCGGTTCTACAGAAACAACCATTTGAACCATTACAGTATATTTCCTTGGTGCTTCTCACCAGGAAATTGATTTTTCTAGTAGCCAATTGTTCGGCTAAAAGAGTATCGGAATTAGCAGCTATGTCCTGTAAGGAGCCATATCTGGTTATCCATAAGGACAGAGTAGTGTTACGTCCTCATCCAGCCTTTCTTCCTAAGGTGGTATCGAGGTTTCATTTGAACCAAGATGTGGTTCTTCCTTCTTTTTTCCCCAAACCTACTTCGGTAGAGGAAAAGTTATTGCATTCTTTGGATGTAGTAAGAGCAGTTAAAGCTTATCTAAAAGCCACTGCTCAGATTCGCAGAACGGATACTTTGTTTATTCTGCCGGAAGGCCCCAGAAAGGGTCAGGCAGCGTCAAAATCTACTTTAGCCAAGTGGATTCGACAGGTCATTATGCAAGCTTATGGCTTGAGAAGGAGACCGCCTCCGTTCAAAGTTAGAGCGCACTCCACGAGAGCAGTTGGAACTTCATGGGCAGTGCATCACCAGGCCTCCCTGGCTCAAATCTGTAAGGCCGCAACATGGTCTTCAGTTCACACGTTTACTAGGTTCTACCAGGTGGACGTTAGAAGTCAGGAGGATGTCGCCTTTGGGCGCAGTGTGTTGCAGGCCACAAAAGATCCTCATGTCTGATAGCGCTCAGCTTATATATGGTGTATCCCCCCCCTCATTTGGCATTGCTTTAGGACATCCCATTAGTAATGACTATGTCGCTCTGTGTCCCGTGATGTACGAGAAAGAAAATAGGATTTTTATAACAGCTTACCTGTAAAATCCTTTTCTTGGAGTACATCACGGGACACAGAGCTCCCGCCCCTCTTTAGGGACACTTATTGCTTTGCTACAAAACTGAGGTGCTCCCGGATGGGAGGGGCTTATATAGGGGAGGGTACTTCCGGTTTTGGAAGTTGCCAGTGCCAGCACCTGACGGTATCTATATAACCCATTAGTAATGACTATGTCGCTCTGTGTCCCGTGATGTACTCCAAGAAAAGGATTTTACAGGTAAGCTGTTATAAAAATCCTATTTTTTTTGTCCCAAGTGATTGAATAATGACTAAAAAAAAATAAATTACAAAAAGTTGTCACTAAATGATATATTGCTCACACATGCCATGGTTATATGTGGAATTGCACCCCAAAATACATTTTGCTGCTTCTCCTGAGTACGGGAATACCACATGTGTGGGACTTTTTTAGGAGCCTAGCCGCGTACGGGACCCTGAAAACCAAGCACCGCCTTCAGGATTTCTAAGGGCACAAATTTGTGATTTCACTCCTCACTACCTATCACAGTTTCGAAGGCCATAAAATGCCAAAATAGCACAAAACCCCCCCAAATGACCACATTTTGGAAAGTAGACACACCAAGCTATTTGCTGAGAGGCATGGTGAGTATTTTACAGCTCTCATTTGTTTTTGAAAATGAAGAAATAAAAGAGTTTAAAAAAAAAAAAAAAAAACTTTGACAAAAAGCGAGATCTGCAAAATACTCACCATACCTCTCAGCAAATAGCTTGGGGTGTCTACTTTCCAAAATGGGGTCATCTGGGCATTCCATGGCCTCCGAAACTGTGATAGGTAGTGAGGAGTGAAATCAAAAATTTATACCCTTAGAAAGCCTGAAGGCGGTGCTTGGTTTTTGGGGTCCCGTACGCGGCTAGGCTCCCAAAAAAAAAGTCTCACACATGTGGTATCCCCGTACTCAGCAGAAGCAACAGAATGTATTTTGGGGTGTAATTCCACATATGCCCATGGCATGTGTGAGCAATATATCATTTAGTGACAACTTTGTGCAAAAAAAAAAAAATAATAATAATAATTGTCTTTTTTCCGCAACTTGTGTCAACATATAAAATATTCAATGGACTTGACATGCCTCTCAGTATATAGCTTGGGGTGTCTACTTTCCAAAATGGGGTCATTTGGGGGGGGGTTTTGAACTGTTCTGGCATTTTATACACAACATTAGGAAGCTTACATCCACTCTCCTAACCACTTGAAGACAAAGCCCTTTCTGACACCTTTTGTTTACATGAAAACATATTTTTTTTTTGCAAGAAAATTATGTTGAACCCCCAAACATTATATATATTTTTTAAAGCAAAGGCCCTACAGATTAAAATGGTGGGTGTTGAATTTTTTTTTCCCACACAGTATTTGCGCAGCGATTTTTCAAATGCATTTTTTGGGGAAAAAATACACTTTTTTTTATTTTAATGCACTAAAACACACTATATTGCCCAAATGTTTGATGAAATAAAAAAGATGATCTTAGGCCAAGTACATAGATACCAAACACGACATGCTTTAAAATTTCGCACAAACGCGCAGTGGCGACAAACTACATACATTTTTAAAAGCCTTTACAGGGTACCACGTTGGATTTACAGAGGAGGTCTACTGCTAAAATGACTGCCCTCGATCTGACCTTCGCGGTGATACCTCACATGCATGATGCAATTGCTGTTTACATATGACGCCAGACCGACGCTTGCGTTCGCCATTGCGCAAGAGCAGGGCGGGACAGGGGTGTTTTTTTTTTATTATTAATTTTGCTTTTTTATTTTATTTTTAAACTGCTCCTTTCCATATTTTTTTTTTTTTTTTTTTTTTTATTGTTATCGCAAGGAATGTAAATATCCCCTATGATAGCAATAGGTAGTAACAGGTACTTTTTTTTTTTTTTTTTTTTTAAACTGGGGTCTGTTGGACCCTAGACCTTTCCTCTGCCCTCAAAGCATCTGACCACACCAAGATCGGTGTGATAAAATGCTTTCCCAATTTCCCAATGGTGCTTTTTATATCCGGGGGGGGGGGGACATTCCCTCCCACTGCTTGTAAAAGCAGTCCAGAGGCTAATTAGCCGCTAGGATTGCTTTTACATGAAAGTCGGCCGCTGGCTGAAAAGAATGATACCAAGATGATACCTAAACCCGCAGGCATCAATCTGGTATAACCAAAGTCCAGCAACATACCAGTACGTTGCTGGTCCTTGATGGACATGTATTGTAATCTTTTTTTTCATGCAGCCTTTTGGCTGAACGAAAAAAAGAGATTGATCGGTGGGTATGCCCACCATTAGAATACCTCCCTTCGTTCAGCCACTTCTAATGACGGGCATACATGCACCATTTATATATGCCGAAGCATGGGGGCATCCCCCCCAAAAGTTATGCCGCACACACACGGTCTGACTTTTTCACGGGCAAGCCTCCGTCGGAATTTTGACCGTATGTACGCGGCATTAGGAGCAAAATCGCTCCTCCGCCCCTGCTGCCCCCATGCTTCGGCATATATGCTTTTTTTTTTTAAACTGTGGTGGCGAAATCACCTCCTACAGCACTGGAGTCGCAGGGATCAGGCCTGTCTCTGCGAACGCTGCAGTTATGTGTGTTGTGTTTTGTAAGTGACAGTGATCGATCGATACTGCACTTGGGTGGCCTGGGCTGGACGGAGGGGCAAAACGCAGGTGCTAGCAGGTATCTGGGCTGATCCCGCTAACACTGCGTTTTTGGGAACCCTAAACTGCTGGGGACGCTAGTATAGATCTGATCAGATATTGATCTGTTCAGATACTATACCACTAAGGGAGGTGTATGCTTCACGCGTGGGTGTTAGCATTACTGACACTAACCTGACGCTGCCTGGGGCGACGCAGACCCTCTCTGACACTAAAACCTAATTGATATCACCCGACGGGCGATCAGGGGGTTAAACCTTTATTGGGTTATATACGGCGGGTGCCCTGACACTATAAAAAGCAAACTAACTAACCAGCGTCACCCGTAATACTTATATGGTGATCACTGGTGAAAGGGTTAACTAGGGGCAATCAGGGTGTTAAACCTTTATTAGGTAATATATGGGGGTACCTGACGCTATATAAAAACCTGACGGGGAACCTAAATAACAAAATAACGAACTGGCTAACCAGTGTCACCAGTAACACTTATACGGTGATCACTGGTGAAAGGGTTAACTAGGGGCAATTAGGGGGTTAAAACCTTTATTAGATAATATATGTGGGTACCTGACGCTATAAAAACCTGCGGCAAACCTAAAAAAAAAAACTGGCTACCTATCGGCATCACCGACACTAAGACAGCGATCAGAAAAACGATCGCTTAGTGACAGAGGTGAAAGGGTTACCTGGGGGGGCGATCAAGGGGTTAAACCTTTTTTAGGGGGCTACACTGGACCTAAAACACTCTTCCCTGACACTTTCACAGTCACAAATGTCACTGATTGCAGTGATCAGTAAATAAATGGTCACTGCAATCAGTGACTCTGTGACTGGGGGGTGATCTGGGGGGGCGATCGTGTGCCTATGTGTCCTGGTGTCGGTGTGCTGTTTAGTGCACTAACCTGATGTCTTCTCTCATGCGGCGCTCGGTATATGTGAGCGCCGCATGAGAGATGACATCACTTCCTCCTGCCTGTGTAAACACTACACAGGCAGAGAAAGCTTTTCATTTGCTGGGAGTGATTGCGAGGGGGTGGCCAGAATCGAATGGCGGCCCCCTCATCACGGATCGCTCCTGAAGCGATCCCGGCCGCTCACTGTACCGGAGGGGGGTCCGATGGGACCCCCCACCCATACGAAGGCAAGGCACGTACAGGTACGTGATTGTGCCTGTCCGTGCCATTCTGCCGACGTATATATACAGTGATCGGTCGTTAAGTGGTTAAGATAAAAACCTTCTGCCGTTGCAACCACTTTAACCTCACCCTAAAAGTGAGACCCAAACACTACTACTTAAGTTGGTCTTTAACACTTACCCCTCTAACCCATAATCTAACACCAAAAGTGCCTTTGACCCCCACCCCTAAATCATGAGTCCTCTGGGGTTATAACAAGGGCTAAGGGGGCACTATATACAACTAGACGAAAAGTGATTTCACCTCCACATACAGAAAGGCTTCTAGTTCTAGTCAACATTTATAGGTAATAACACCAGGGGTAGTTGGGGGAATTGGGAAGGATTTTTTCCCCCTGCTGGGACAAATTGGTCCATGCTTTTAAAGGGTTTTCTTTTTTTTTCGCCTCTGAACTGTGGGCATAGGGTTCTGTACATGGATGCTTTGTGTTTTTTTTTTTTTTATTCTATTGGTTGAACCAAATTGATTTATGTGTTTTTGTTTTGTGTTTTTTTTTGTTTAACCGTCTTCTTACTACATACTGTCCTCATCCTGTTCTGGAATCCTGGAGCTAGAAGAAAGTGTTGCATTTTGTGCCCTACGCAACTTTAGATAAAGTGCCCCCAAGTTGTTCTGAAAGTGTGCAGTTAAGAATATTTTAAGGTAAAAATGTATGTTTATAGTGAGTGAACACTGAGCAGAGCTTTGGATGTTGGTGTGGTGGAGTACCTTGTTTTGCCTGTAGGTGGCACTGGTGTTTCAGAACTGATGTGTTAGCCGGGACACAGATGTGTTGCAGCAATCTAGATATTCACTCCTTTCATAACTGTATTAATTGCTACAGTCAGTGTTATCTGCAGTCAGGTTTATTTATTTTTGGTCCATATTTTTGATTTGTCTGAAACATTTAAAAACAAGACGGAGGCAAAATTGCACACGCGCACACACACACACACACACACACACACACGCACACACACACGCGCACACACACACCGATCAGCCATAACATGACCACCCACCTTATATTTCTTGACCATTTTTCGGATAATATGAATGAGAACACAAAAAACTTTTCTTTCACTCATGGTTAGTGTTTGGCTGAAGCCATTTATTATCAATCAACTGTGTTTACTCTTTTTAAATCATAATCACAACAGAAACTACCCAAATGCCCCTTATCAAAAGTTTACATAAAGGTAACCATCCTCACCTGTGATCTGTTTGCTTGTGTGTGTGTGTGTGTGTGTGTGTGTGTGTGTGTGTGTGTAAAAGGTCAATGAGTTTCTGGACTCCTGACAGATCCTTGCATCTTCGATCCAGTGCTGCACTGACGTTTCTGGATTCTGAGTCATGGGGAAAGCAAAAGAATTGTCAAAGGATCTGTGGGAAAAGGTAGTTGAACTGTATAAAACAGGAAAGGGATATAAAAAGATAGCCAAGGAATTGAGAATGCCAATCAGCGGTGTTCAAACTCTAATCAAGAAGTTGAAAATGAGGGGTCCGGTTGATACCAAATTACGGTCAGGTAGACCAACTAAAAAGAGGTGCTGATAGGAGGAGTTTCAGGAGGCGGAGTCTTTAAAGAAATCATGGTTTGAGGAGAGCAAGGTACCATGGGATATATAGTTCTTAGACATTGAATGAATGTAAAAAGCTGCAAAGCATGCAGGGAGTATAGGAATTTGTGGAAAGAGATGGCCATCGGACAGGCAGAACTCACAAGATGAAAGGAGATTTTTCAAATAAGCTTATATTGGATTGTTATTAATATTGATAATTTGTATTGCTATTGCAATGCTGATGTCCTTAAAGTGGAACTCCACCCTAAATTACAACTTATGCTAATCGGAACCCCCCCCCCCCCCCCTCCGGTGTCACAATTGACACCTTTCAGGGGGGAGGGGGGTGAAGATACCTGTCTAAGACAGGTATTTTCACCCACATCCGGGAGTCCTCTCTCCGGGAATCTGCGGGAGTGACGTCACTTCCCCCAGACTTCCCGTAGTGTTCTGGGAGACACTCGGCTCCCAGAACACAGGAGGATGAATCAGAACGGCGCAGCGCGACTCGCGCATGCGCCGTAGGGAACCGGGCATGAAGCCGCAAGGCTTCCCTTCCTGGTTCCCTCAGCGAGGATGGCGGAGGGAGCAGCAGAGTGACGAGCGATCGCTCGTCACTCTGCTGCGGACGTCGCTGGACTCCATGACAGGTAAGTGTCCAAATATTAAAAGTCAGCAGCTGCTGTAGCTGTAGCTGCTGGCTTTTAATATTTTTTTTTTTCGGCGGAGCTCCGCTTTAAATTGTTGCTGGGACCATAGATCTCTTTTTAATGACTTTAATGCTTCTGCTGTGAATTTTGAGGATGAATTGCTATAATGTTCCTGCAGCTACAGAGAAAAGAGAAGATTCTTTGCTACTTCCTTGCTTTTTTAGAAAATTGTAAATGCTGGAATGTCCATAACCTTGTCGCAGTTCACTTTAAAGGATTAAGGACTATTTTTAAGGCTAAAGTATTTATTTTTTATTAAATATACAGGTAAAATGAAGCTGTTTGATATATAATCTTATCAGTATGATCTTTTAAAAGCATTGTTTTTTTTTTAATCTTTGGCCCCTTTCACACGGGGCGGATCCGTGCAGATCCGCCCCGTGAAGCTCCGCTTGCTCAGCGGGGATCGCTCCGTTGATCCCCGCTGAGCCGACGGATGACTGGGCGGTCCCCGCACACTGTGCAGGGACCGCCCTGTCAGAGCGCCGCTCTCCCCTATGGGGAATCGGATGACGACGGACCGTAGAGTCCGTTGTCATCCGATCCGCTCCGCCGACGGAAGGAAAAATAGGGTTTTCCTCCGTCACACTTTGGCGGAGCGGATGTCAGCGGACATGTCTCCGCTGACATCCGTGCTTCCATAGGGGTACATGGAGGATCCGTTTCAGGTCCGCCTAAAAAACTGACAGGCGGACCTGAACGGACCTCCGTGTGAAAGAGCCCTTATTATTATTATTCTGCCTAAGGCCCCTTTCACACGGGGCGGATCCGTGAAGATCCGCCCCGTGAAGCTCTGCTTGCTCAGCGGGGATCGCTCCGTTGATCCCCGCTGAGCCGACGGATGACTGGGCGGTCCCCGCACACTGTGCAGGGACCGCCCTGTCAGAGCGCCGCTCTCCCCTATGGGGAATCGGATGACGACGGACCGTAGAGTCCGTTGTCATCCGATCCGCTCCGCCGACGGAAGGAAAAATAGGGTTTTCCTCCGTCACACTTTGGCGGAGCGGATGTCAGCGGACATGTCTCCGCTGACATCCGTGCCTCCATAGGGCTACATGGAGGATCCGTTTTAGGTCCGCCTAAAAAACTGACAGGCGGACCTGAACGGACCTCCGTGTGAAAGAGCCCTATGTGTGCGCATTACATATGCAGGCTCTACACATTGGCTGTACTTTAGCAGCTGTCGCCAGCTCCTCTAAATCTGTGCGCTCCCTATATGGCTGATCTCTTATCTTGTGAAAAGAATGATTGCAGTGGCTAGTCTACAAATTTTACATTTAAAACTAAAACACAATTTATTTTAGCAATGTAAACTGTAAAGTCAGATAAAAAATGACTGCCAGGTAAACACTGATTTTTTTTTTTATTATATATATAAAGCACATTACATTGTCCCTTTCAGATGAAACTGGCTTTGTTTTGAAGGAATACAAATTGTTCTCGATATACTGCTTTAGGGATTGTAGCAGTACTTGTAGCAGATACGTAGTTGCTTCTGTTCTGGACATATTTCAAACATACTTTTCCTATGGGTTGATAGATTTGTTCAGAAGCGGAGCCAAATATGAGGTTCTGCAGGGCGAATGAGGTCATCCGCCAGAAGTTCTATATATATAAAACTACAAGATGCTGAATGTATTAAAGGTTCAGTCTGTCCAACAGTGTAGAGGAGTCTTGTCTGGTGGGCTGGTCATCTGCTGGCTTTCTTGTATTTCTCCAGTGATGAGCTCGCTGGGCCATAATTCCTGGCTCTGTCCCTAGCACCTTGGAGCTTTAAAAATCAAAAACAAAAATGTAATATATTGCAGATTACCAATATTTAAATGTGGCTGCATTAGTATTCTTTAGGCTTTTTTTTACCCCTTTATTTTCACTTGTTGAACCTACCAGTAACACACTTCCTGTCTTAGCCCCTTTCACACCAAAGGACACACCAAAGGGCCTGTTTTTCCGGTAGACTTGATCAGACCACCTATTGTTCTCTATAAAGCGGGGGACAGTTTCCGCTGACACCCGCCGGCATCCGATCCGGTCTGCTTAAGACGGATGGGGATCCGTTCTCCATTCGTCCAGCGGATCAGGTTTGATGACAGTCGGATGGGATAGAAATGGACAGACCGCCCGTTTCCATATGACCGCCCCATAGAGAACAGCGGGCTGTGTCCGCTCTGCATAGCGGAGCAGACACGGAACTGTCATCTGCCTGCTCAGCTGGTATCAGCAGAGAAATGCCCTGCTGAGCAGGTTGATCCTCTTTACGGATTTCGGTCCGTCTTAAAGGAGCCTTCGGGTATCTCCACTCTGGATAGAGGAGCAACAAAGACACCTTTTGAACACCAGCATTGTCAGTCTGGGGAAGGGGTAGTGTTAGGTCGGCCATAGACGGTTGGAATCTCGGCCAGTCTAGCAGGAACCAGCCGAGATTTGAACCGTGTGTGGGCAGGCTGAATGTGCCAAGCTGATCAATCGATCAACTTGGGTTCAACCAGCCTGCCAGATTCCCTTGCGATTATCGCTAGCAGCTGTTATAGTCGCTAGCAATAATCACTTTCTTTTTCCACCTGCTCCTCCGCCAGGAACAGGAGCAGATCATTGCTCGGCAGGAGGGATTCCCCTGTCAGTACTGACGGGGAAAACGTGCACGTTTCTTTCCTGTAACCCGTGGTTTCAGGAAAGACATTTGCACCATCTATGGCCTGCCTAAGATGCACTAGCATATTTTAAATGGACTTGGCTAATGAATTTAAAGCTGATCTTCAGCTAACACTTTTATAGATACAGAAGAAGTTTTTTTTTCTTTTGGGAAAAGAGTTTTACATAAATTAATAAAAGCTGACCATTTTAAGCACCCCTGTCATATATACATTTTTTGTTCTGGGTTTATTGCCGCTTTAAGGTTTTTCTGCTGGCTTCGGAATGCCTTCACTCCTATTGTATATTCTTCATGATATAAAATCATTTAAAAATCCAACTGGCAGAATAGGGCCCCATTTAATGGCTACAGACCACCTATGTTCAGCCCTAGGAACTTAAATTATACACATCTCAACCCTTGTGCCTACGAAATGTGTGAAGCAAACCGCTAAGTAAACATTTGAAACACATATGTGCTAATTGTTTTAGCTGGAAAAAACGATATTGCAGCTGGGCAGCTATTCTTGTCAGTCGCGCAGTTCTGTGCCATAATACAGAGCCATGCAACCTCTTCTCTCCATATAGAGAATGGATAAGGGTCCTTGGCTCAAGGAGTGGAATCGGTAGAGTAAACCTGAGAAACTTCCATGCTGAACTTAGTACGTTGTAAATTTAGAGGAATTCCCTTCTTTTGTTTTAAGTGGAGTTCAATCTGATCTTTTTCAGGATAGAAAGAGTTGTTTACCGTCGGTGCCGGTTGCGTGGCCCCGGAAATCCATGAGCAAGCACTCCCGGTCTCTATCCCCACTTGGGCATGCACAGTCCACTTTCCTATACTTACACAGAAATGCCGAAGTGAAAGCACAAGCAGACTTCAAATATGCAGGTGAGGAGAAAGGCTGGGAGTGCTTGTTCATATATTGCTGTGCCTGCCATTTTCAGGACTAGTTGGTGAAGACAATGATGTCAACAGTTGAAGATCTGGGCATTTGTTTGTGGAAAGAAGTGCAGCATTTTAATGTGGTGCTTGGGGACTTTTTTAGGAAATGTGTGTGAACTTGGCCTTAAAAGCTGGTCATGTGCTTCTAGATATCTCTTGTTCATTGTAGATGGAGGAACCTCCATTGGCAGCTCCAGTGGCTGTCAAAATACCTGAACACTGATTGCATCTGATTAAATGCAGGCACTATTTTGCCAACAATTTTCCTCCCGGCTCCTTCGACAAAATTCAAATGTCCAGTTGCCTTTTTTTTATTTCATCAGGTGGTGCTGATTCATGCTGAATTGGCTGAAATTCTAACTGTGTTTTGGTAGCTTTTAGACTAGGAATAGTTAGGTTACCTAGCACCCATGGATAAGGTATTAGTCACCCAATCCCATGAGTTTTTATCTCCAATCAGATGAAAATCACAAAGCCTCTGACCACAGGTCGAAAAGCCTATCACATCTGTTGTCCCCCACCCAAATCCATTTCCCTCTCCAATCACATAAACCTGTATGGCCGGCAAAGCCTGCCGATAAAAACAGCCAGAGTGTGTACATTTGACCAGATCACATGTCTGTGCCCATCTAAACTCTGATGTCTGTATATGCCTAAAGGCTTGACAACATCCTCCTTTCTTTTTTTTTTGTACTAGGGGGCATAGACATGGACAACCCCCTGATTCATAACAGATTCAACAATCGACAGTGAAGACAAAATTTCTATTGAAATTAATTGATGACACTTCTACATATATTTCAAAAGACCAAGATTGATGAAATGTCGATGTCCAATCAAATTTTCAGTCGGTGTTCCTGGGCCAGGACCAAGGTCCATTCGTACATCATAAATATACTTGAATGATCAAGTCTAAATCTAGTGTAAGGATGATGTGTGAATCCTCCTTTCATCCTGTATTTTTTTACTACTGCTTTTTAAAGATTGTCCAGTGACCGTGGTTTCTTCAATCGATCCAGTTACACAATGTGCCCTGGGAACAGAATGGGTTAAGTCAGGGTGGGAGTAAGTGTTTATAAAGTAAAGCAAATTTTCTGTTTGTAAGAAAGCGCTCGGAATGTTTGACTGCACATGTGAAAATAATTCCTCTAACAAACCCGCTGAGCAGGAGAGACACAAGGTAACATTACCCGCGGAATTCTGGCAACAATTGCATGATAACCAAACAGCTTAATTGGTTTTCACGGGGCCAGACGGCTGTGGCAGTATTTTCTTTAACAGTATTAGGGACCTGATTGGGAATGATTTGTTCTGATGTCTTAAAGTAAACTTGTCGTGTGAGAAATATGAGCTGAAATTGCTAAGTGACTTATGACAATTCTGCTTCCTTGGCCATTATGCTGACCTACCGGCTTCAGTACTTTGAGTCGCTGGCCCAGAAAAAGTATGCAGGAAAGTCAAACTGTAAGATGTCCTTATCTGAAATACTTGTTCCAGGTCATTGACTCGCATCGCTACCATGACAGGTAGACAATTGGCATTGTCAGTAGAGGTCAACCATGGCAGCCTCCAGGTTTCCCTTATGACAGGTTGAAAATATTTAGAAAAATAGAAGTTATGGGAAGCTCGAATTTTTTTAAATAAAGGTTTATTTGTCCCTTAACAGTCTCGGCTCCCCACATCGATGATATTACAGCAAGGTACTATCTGTGACAAAACCAGACATTTTTTGTAGTTGACCCTGTCATTGTCAACAAAGCGTATATTAGGAGGCTATGACGTTTTACAGGTAATTTGTGGGTTCAATGGTAAATTAACATTAGGGTATATGGCCTTCATACTCTGAAGCATGGCTGAGCTAGTGTGCACAGGTCACGTATGCATTTCCCATGTATTCCTGTTGATATGTGTGAAGAAATAAAACCAAAAACACAGTTGTCAGATTGGCTAAAACTAAAACGTTGGTTACTTTTGGAGAGAACAGAGAAGGGTTAAACCCCAAGCCAGGTTTTTATTGTTGTAAGGGGTGACCATGATCCACAGGAAGTGAAAGTGAGGGAAACTATAATATTTTGAGTTCTCACTGGAACGCTTATTCTCCCACTCCCTGTTGTGTCTATAGTAATTTTTTTGGTGTAGAAGCGCTGAACCTTATGGTGATATGTTATGTGATGGGTGGTGTGCACTCTTAAATCTGCTGAACCCTAGGAAGAGTTTACTGAAGTGTTGAAATGATTGGAGTGCCACATTAGCTTGTACGGTCCTCCCCTTTTTTGAAAATTTTAATTTTTCAACAGCCAACGCGTTTTAGGGGATCAGCCTTTCTGCCTTTACCAGGGCTACAAACTATAGACAATCGAGACAGTACAAAAATCCTTTAAAGTGGTTGTAAACCCACTGTGACAACTTGCACCTACAGGAAAGCCTAGATTAAGGCTTACCTGTAGGTGCAAGGAATATCTCCTTAACCTACACGGTTAAGGAGATATTTGCTGAAAACACTGCACCGATGTCTACGGCGCAGGCACACTAGCAGGCCGGCTTCATAAATGGGGTCATGCCAGCCCCGCGCGCATGCGTGTGACGTGTGGCCAATCACAGCGCCGGAGCGGCGATACCGATGTCTACAGAGCAGGAAGTGAATGGAAATGTCTACAGTTGGTCAAAGACAACAAAAACATGATAGAGGTTTTAGCCATTACCTACTCTTCCCAAAACCAAACCAAAAAAATGGCTTTAGATATACTTCAGCCAATCTCAAAAGCCTTTGTACAATAGGAAAAAGTGGTTGTTTTTTCAGGGAGAAATTGCATATGTGTGAGATCAGTTTTACATCAATTTAAGGGCAAATGGGAATAATTGGATAAGCCTGCAATCAGTTTGTGTTTTTTTTATTTTTTATTTTTTTCAATACATGATATATTCATCCCAAAATCCACACTAGTATACAGAATAAAGGCAGAGCTACACAATGCATGACAAAAGCAACAATAAACTTTTGGAGTCAGTGCTCAATTAGATCGAATTCTAAATTCAAACCCTGCTTTCCAGGTCCTTCAAAAATGCTCCGTATGCTGATGTCAGTGCAATACAAACACTTGTGCACTTTATTATGTTGGCCTCACTCGGGGTATTCAGCTAGAATTCATTATGGGAGCCTGGATGTGTCATCTATGAGTAGTTTTTCATCAGAGCTCCATTTCCCAGTACTGGATATATAAATGTGCTGAAAATTGAAGGACTAGTGTGCGTTGTACACTGGCTTCAACACAATGCAGAAATTTGGCTTAGATTTGAGATCAGTCAGTTTGAGGTCAGCTTGGGACATCGCTGATATGTATCCACATTGACGTTCATGGAGAAATAGAAGCATTGGAAAGTGGAAATATACACAAGCATAGACATCATTCCTTACCCTTCAAAAATGCTTTGTAAAACACAATGTCCAGGTACACCATCTCTATGGGTTATATTATCCTCGTGACACCAGTGGGTGCTACGGTGGACTTTTCATCAGATTTCCCACTGTTTATTTCATTCAGTGGTAAGACCATCTACTGACAACCATAATCCTATATTTACAAATGGCATTTAGATTTACAAGGCTCTCTTAGAGGCTTAAAAGCCTGGCAAGTCTTCTCCATCCATGGCAAAATATAAATTATTTCGTTTTTAATAACAAGGCTAAGCACTATTCATGCGTAAGTTATGGTAATATGTACCCACAGACAACAATGACACGTTTTGTGAATGAGATTTATTACTGTTTATTCCACAGAATAAAAAAATAGGGAGCTGTGTGACCACCTCTCTTGCTCAGCTTTGTTGGGACCATAGACATCATGGGGCTTCCATGCATCTTAGTGATTGTAAACTTTATAAAACAACCCATTTGTTTAAAACATTTGTGTATATCTATAAAGAAAAAAAAAAAAAGGTATTTATAAGTGATCACATTCCCTCTGTTCTCAGCTGCATAAGAGCTAGGGGAGGCAAAGCAACAGCACACTGAGCTTCCCAGTGAATAGCTGTGCAGAGGGGGTGTGTGTTAGGACAAGTATGATCATTGGAGGAGAACAGGTTGAGTTCCCAGCAGAGCTAGAGAACTGACAATTGGGTGCTTTCCTACTTAGTGTGGTCAGTTTTTAATAGGAAAGCAGAAGGACTAGCAGTAACACCAAGGATTTCAGAGAGAGGGGTTTTTACCGCTCCAGGTGGATACACTCCAACAATCCGTAATGACAGGACTACCGTGGGTGCCAGCAATGCACGTAGCATATGAAGAGGAAAAAATAAAAAATATGGACAGCCGCACTCCAAAAAACCTTTGACGGTCGCCTTTATTGTAAGAAGATGGAAAAATTACACCAAAATTTATCACAGCATAGCCAGGGTAACTGCTTACATGTTTCACACTGAAGGTCAGTGCTTAATCATAGCTAATTAGTTACAAACATCACACCTCTAATCTAGAAAGAAAAGACACGTACTCATGTGATCTGAGGCCTCAATTAGAAGCCAGTTAGAAATCAATTAGTGTTGAAAAGTATTGTGAGTGAAAAACCCCATTGCATGTATATGGTTGACAATTATTATCTATGTGACACTTAAAAGGTAAGTAAAAAGAAAATAAATGAAATAAAACTTAAATGAAAGAGACAATCCCTCGGGAACCAAAGAAAGTAATCCAGAGAGAAAAGAAAGAAAAAGAAAAACTGTGATAACGCGTTTATTGTGTAAACAAAGGTGTAATGTGAGAAAATTAACTGGTGCATGCAATGCATATAATATGTGTATAGTTAATAATAAGGCCTCATGCCCACGGGTGTTTTTTCAGCCGCGTTTTTGAGCGTTTTTTACAGCTTAACGCCTGTCCATGTTAGTCTATAGCTTCATGCCCACCTAGACGTTTTTGAGCTGTAAAGAGCATAGGCGTTTGTAAGCTGTAAAAAAAACCCAGGGCCAGTGCGTTCCTCAGCGTCAGAATTAGGCAGAAAAAAACGCGAGCGCCAAGAAACGCGCACTAACGCGCAAAAAACGTGCACTAACGCCCGGTCACGTTTTTAGCTCCGACTTTTTTTTTTTTTTTTTTAAATAATAAAAAAAAAAAAATATTTACAATAACATGGACAGGCGTTTTTAAGCTGTAAAAAACGCAGCTGTAAAAATGTCCGTGGGCATGAGGCCTAATAGTGTTGATTAACAGTGGACTAATGAAATGTATGTGTGTGCTACCTTTTATAACATTAAACATGAAAATAAAATAAAAAAACAAAATAAAAAATGTGTATCACAATATAATATGTAAAGAAATATAATAAATTGGTGTATAAATGAGTGAATATAGTGAATGAAATAAGTGATAATGATGAGAGGTGTACTGATGTGATGTCTCAATTTTAATCATTTAATTTTCACATCAGTACACCTCTCATCATTATCACTTATTTCATTCACCATATTCACTCATTTATACACCAATTTATTATATTTCTTTACATATTATATTGTGATACACATTTTTTATTTTGTTTTTTAATTTTATTTTCATGTTTAATGTTATAAAGGTAACACACACATATATTTAATTAGTCCACTGTTAATCAACACTATTGTTATTAACTATGCACATATTATATGCATTACATGCACCAGTTAATTTTCTCACATTACACCTTTTGTTTACACAATAAATGCATTATCACAGTTTTTATTTTTCTTTCTTTTCTCTCTGGATTACTTTCTTTGGTTCCCGAGGGATTGTCTCTTTCATTTAAGTTTTATTTCATTTATTTTCTTTTTACTTACCTTTTAAGTGTCACATAGATAATAATTGTCAACCATATACATGCAATGGGGTTTTTCACTCACAATACTTTTCAACACTAATTGATTTCTTATTGGCTTCTAATTGAGGCCTCAGATCACATGAGTACGTGTCTTTTCTTTCTATATTAGAGGTGTGATGTTTGTAACTAATTAGCAATGATTAAGCACTGACCTTCAGTGTGAAACATGTAAGCAGTTACCCTGGCTATGCTGTGATAAATTTTGGTGTAATTTTTCCATCTTCTTACAATAAAGGCGACCGTCAAAGGTTTTTTGGAGTGCGGCTGTCCATATTATTTTTTATTTTTTTCTCTTCATATACCAAGGATTTCAGACAAAGAAAGTATTACAAAGAGAACCGGATACTTTTTTTTATACAAGTACATGGTATAGCAGAGACATCAGGAATATAAAATGCTGGGGTAGCAAACACTTTAAGACTTGGTTGACACAAACGTAATTCTGGATGTCTGGTTTGGGTAATCAGACTTGCAAATTTGAAGCCAGTTTAGCAAACAAAATAAGCTGCTACAAGAGGCATCAGATATCTAGTACTTGCACTTGTTTTAGTTTTCAGTAGAATTTACTTATTGTAATCATCTCTGAATTGGCTGGTAAAATAGTTAAAATGATTGCGTGTCCATCATAGGATTGCATTTTTGAAGTCCATATCTTTAAAGCAGTTCTAAAGTCATAATATTTTTTACCTTAATGCATTCCCTGCATTAAGGTAAAAAAGACAATTTAAAGAGTAGGTGAAGCTGGAAATCCACTTTAACCATTTGCCGACCGGCTCACGCCGATATACATCGGCAAAATGGCACGGCTGCGGAAAACTAATGGGTACGTTGTTCTCTTTAAGAGCTACAGGAGGGGGGCTGAGAGCCAGCATGGGGATTTGTGTGTGTAAACTCCTTTCCCCTGACAGAACAGGGATTTGTGTGACACATCGTGTGTTCCTAGTAAGTAGGAACAACAATATGTCTCCTCCCCCAATCAGTCCTATCCCCATACAGTTAGAAACACTAACTAGGGAACACAGTTAACCCCTTTATCACCCCCTAGTGTTCATCCCTTACCAGTGACATTTACACAGTCATCGGTGCATTTTTATAGCACTGATATAGCGCTGTATAAATGTCAATGGTCCCAAAAATATGTCAAGTGTCCAATCTGTCCACCGCAATGTCGCAGTACTGCTAAAAATCGCAGATCGTCGCCATTACTAGTAAAAAAAAAAAAAAGAGAATAAAAAAGCCATAAATCTTTCCCATAGTTTGTAGACGCTATAACTTTTGTGCAAACCAATCAATATACGCTTATTGCAATTTATTTTTATTTTTTTTAACAAAAATATGTAGAAGAATATATATTGGCCTAAACTGAGGAAGAAATTTTGCTTTTTAAAAACATTTTTGGGGATATTTATTATGAGAGAGAGAGAGAGAGAGAGAGAGAGAGAGAGAGAGAGAGAGAGAGAGAGAGAGAGAGAGAGAGAGAGAGAGAATACTGAATTTCACACAAAACAGCGCTAATACTGAGAAAAGTCTAGCACGTATAAAGAAATAACCAGTTCAGAGTACTATGGTGAGTAATAGCACAAAAGAGTTCAAGTAGGCACTTTCCACCACCAAAGACAACAATTGGAATCCATTGGAATTAATAAAACCCCTTTAGGGGTTCACACTTACCAGAGGTAAGATATAAATGAGCCTTAATATAGGGGAAACATCAGCTACTCTGTATAGTCAAATCTTCTTCAATCAGGGTACACCAATGTGGATGGGCTCCAAACCGACCATAAAATAATAGGAAGATAGCAACACATTAGTGTAATCCTGTTTATTTCAAATCTGTTAACCCACCAGTAGGAGACCCCTTTATCCAAACTACGTACATAAAACAGCAGTAAAATAAGCAATGAATGGCCCAAGAGGGCGCTATCACCATTTCCAGCATCCTATGGGGAGTGTTTGTGCCCTCACAGATCCTGCAGACACTTCCGAATGGTAGCTGTGAGCGATGGAACGCACATTTGGAGCGCAGACATCACTTCCGGGTCACAGGTAGTCGTGGTTACGCGCTGATGCGTTTCGTCATCTGACTTCAATTGTTGCTCTTCTTGATGTTTATAGCACATAAAATAAAAAGCGCAGAGGTGATCAAATACCACCAAAAGGACGCAAATTTGTTTGGGTACAGCGTCGCACGACCGCGCAATTGTCAGTTAAAGCGACGCAGTGCCAAATTGTAAAAAGTGCTTGGTCAGGAAGGGGGTAAAATCTTCCGGGGCTGAAGCGGTTAAAGAGATTTGTATAGACATGACCCAAATTGACCCCCCAATTCTAGATCCTGGCCCAGTATTTTTTTTCTGTAAAGTGTTACTAAACCCAGGACCTGCATTCCCTATATCTGGTATCCAACAGTACACAGAACATGGAAATGCAATTATTTTAGTAAATATAAGCTGCCAAATACCTTTTCTCAGCAGTATATAGCAGTCATGTGACTTGTATCAGTGTCCTGCCGAGCACTGGTTAAAGCATGTAGGAGGAGCTGCAGGACCCCTGACCCTCTGTCTAGACAGTGCTGATTGGCCTTGTGCTGATCACATGCACCCTCCCAAAAAAAAACAAAAAACTTTCTAGCAATACACACCAAACTGAGCATGTGCAGAGTGCCCCGAAGGCTCTATACCAAGGATATGCAATTAGCGGACCTCCAGCTGTTGCCAAACTCCAAGTCCCATGAGGCATAGCGAGACTCTGAAAGCATCAAGCATGACACCCAGAGGCAGAGGCTTGATGGGACTTGTAGTTTGGCAACAGCTGGAGGTCCGCTAATTGCATATCCCTGCTCTATACTATCAAGAGCTGGATTGGGGACAGTGGAAGAAGGGGAGGGTCAAAGAAGACAGGATCAAACAGCTTTTTTACACAATGCAAAGGATTAACCCCTTAGGTTTCACAGTGAGGATAACGAGCATGCTTTACTGCATATATAGACTGATTTGACTGTGGGGTTACTAACACTTTAAGCTTTGTTCTGTAGCGAGAAACAACTTTTATTACTCCCTGTGGCATCAACACCAAGCTTGTAAAATTCTTGCAGGCACAGCTACTAGGAGAAGAGAATCGACAGGGTGACCAACAATCAGTCCCCCCCCCCCCCTCAGATCTACATTACGCAAGAGCCTTTTCCCTAAAGACAGTATGTAGACAGGCTCTTGGGTGGGAGTCCAGGCAGCAGCATTGCCTGCTCACTTCAAGATCTCAGGAGTTCACTAGATTTCTGTCAGGATGACTGCCTACTTTTTCTACTTGTCTTTTTCAGTGCCAGTTCACACTAGTGCGATGCGAGAGCCCTGCGTATTTAGTGCGGGTTCCCGCATCGCACCTGAATCGCACAGTGGTTCACACTGAGATCTGCGAACCGCTGTGGGTGTCAATGTAAAGTTAACGACACCCCTAGATTGGTCAGCAGATCGCAGTGTGAAATGGGACAGGAATCGGATTGCATAGATGTGAACACCCATGCGATCCAATTCCAGTGCGGACCAAAAAAAGGGTCCTGCACATTTTGGTGCGAATGTGATGCGATTTCAGCCATACAGTTTGTATGGCTAAAATCGCATCGCACAGACATCACATGTGATCTGAACAGCAATGCGTTGCGAATCACATGCAATGTCTGGCATCGCACCTGTGTGAACTGGGCCTAAAAGGAAGAAGCATGGAGAAAGGTGCAATGGCTGCAGAGATGTCCTACATATGTTTTTTATTTTGCCCAGACACATACTTTAAACATATTTCAGTAAAATGAACTAAAATGATTTCTACCCACAGAAGGGACAATATATTAGGGATGTAAAGATTACATTTTGTATATAACAGTGAATGATTTGGGCCCAGTAATGATTCAGCTTGACCGTGGGTGGAAATGAGTTTTCATGTTTTTTGGTGAGAGACTGAAGCTCCCACAAATGTAACTTACAGTAAGCAGGAAGGAAGTGCTGGCTGATACAAAGGCAGGCAGCGAGCTGGCAGGTAAAAGCAAGAACACATTTTCAGAGTATGCTGAGGTCTGCCTCGAGCTGTCGGGAAAGCCTTTGAGTCTGGCCAAGAGCAGATTTATTGGAAACACTGTGCTCCACTAGTAACAAAGGACAATGTGAAATGGTAAGCAGACCTGTCATTCACTCATAGTGGTGTACATGTGCCATCTTCTGCAACAAAGCTAGGAGGGCCTGAAACTGCTAAGGTTTATAGGAAAGTGTAAGGTGTGAAAAATGCAGATCACTTTTGCAATACATAGAACAGAAGAAGGGGGGGCAGCACCACTTACATTAAAACAGAAGAAGAGGGGGGGCAGCACAGATTACATGAAACAGAAGAAGGGGGGGTGCAGCACAGATTACATGAAACAGAAGAAGGGGGGGGTGCAGCACAGATTACATGAAACAGAAGAAGGGGGGGGTGCAGCACAGATTACATGAAACAGAAGAGGGGGGGGCAGCACCACTTGCATAGAACAGAAGAGGGGGGGGCAGCATCACTTGCATAGAACAGAAGAAGGGGGGGCAGCACCACTTGCATAGAACCGAAGAAGGGGGGGCAGCACACATTACATAGAACAGAAGAAGGGGGGGCAGCACAGATTACATGGAACAGAAGAAGGTGGGGGGGGCAGCACATATTACATAGAACATAAAAAGGAGGACAGCACACATTACATAATCATAGAACAGCAAAAAGGGGACAGCACACATTACATAGAACAGCAGTAAATGGGGCAGCACAGATTACATATAACAGAAGGGGGGGGGGGGGCAGCACAGATTACATAGAACAGAAGAAGTGGGGATAACAAGGAAAATTTGGGACTTGGACTTTATAGGCACAGTAACCTGTGCCTATGAAGTCCAAGTCCCAAATTTTCCTCTTTATTCCATATTCATAGGACGTGGCACGTTTCTACATATGTTGTATCCACAGTTACCACTCTGTGGCATGGTACAACACAAACTTAATTTCCAAGAAGGGGGGGAGGGCAGCACAGATTACATGGAGCAGAAGAAAGGAAGAGAAGAAGGCGGGGGGTCAGCACACACTACATAGTTACATAGAACAGCAAAAAGGGGCACAGCACACATTACATAGAGCAGAAGGGGGGGGTAGCACAGATTACATAGAACAGAAAAAGGGGAGGGCAGCACGGATAGCCTAAAACAGGGGGGGCAAGCACATATTACATAGAACATAAGAAGGGGGGCAGCACACATTACATAGGACAGAAGAGGGGGGGCAGCACACATTACATAGAACATAAGAAGGGGGGCAGCACACATTACATAGGACAGAAGAGGGGGGGCAGCACAGATTACATAGGACAGAAGAAGGGGGCAGCACAGATTACATAGGACAGAAGAAGGGGGCAGCACAGATTACATAGGACAGAAGAAGGGGGGGCAGCACAGATTACATAGGACAGAAGAAGGGGGGGCAGCACAGATTACATAACCCAGAAGAAGGGGGGACAGCACAGATTACATAGGACAGAAGAAGGGGGGGCAGCACAGATAACATAGGACAGAAGAAGGGGGGGCAGCACAGATTACATAGGACAGAAGGGGGGGCAGCACAGATTACATAGGACAGAAGAAGGGGGGCAGCACAGATTACATAGGACAGACGAAGGGGGGGCAGTACAGATTACATAGGACAGAAGAAGGGGGGGCAGCACAGATTACATAGAACAGAAGGGGGCAGCACAGATTACATAGGACAGAAGAAGGGGGGGCAGCACAGATTACATAGAACAGAAGGGGGGGCAGCACAGATTACATAGGACAGAAGAAGGGGGCAGCACAGATTACATAGGACAGAAGAAGGGGGGCAGCACAGATTACATAGGACAGAAGAGGGGGGGGCAGCACAGATTACATAGGACAGAAGAAGGGGGGCAGCACAGATTACATAGGACAGAAGAAGGGGGGCAGCACAGATTACATAGGACAGAAGAAGGGGGGCAGCACAGATTACATAGGACAGAAGAAGGGGGGCAGCACAGATTACATAGGACAGAAGAAGGGGGGCAGCACAGATTACATAGGACAGAAGAAGGGGGGCAGCACAGATTACATAGGACAGAAGAAGGGGGGGCAGCACAGATTACATAGGACAGAAGAAGGGGGGGCAGCACAGATTACATAGGACAGAAGAAGGGGGGGGCAGCACAGATTACATAGGACAGAAGAAGGGGGGGCAGCACAGATCACCTCTTTCAAACTGAACATTTTCATTGTTTACTGGTCCTAAACCTTCATACATTGTAATGTCGCGTACACACGATCGTGAATCACGACAGGAAAAAAACGAGGAACGACTTGTTCCCCCACACACGGACGTTTTTCCCGTCATTTTTTCTCTTGGCGAGAAAAACGACCGTGTGTAGGCTCCCCGGCAGTGTTTCCCTATGGGAAAACTGCAGCGGAAAAAAATGACAGGAATCACGTCGAGAAAAATTAGAGCATGTTCTAATTTTTCTCTTCGTGATTAATGCCATTTTTCCCGTCGGGAAAAACGGCAAAAAGCCCACAGACGATCGTTTTTCCTCGTCCAAAGAGGAAAATTTAATTTTTCCCGACGGGAAAAATGATCGTGTGTACGCGGCATCACAGTAGATTATATGAGATGAAGGTTTTTCTGCTGATGGAAGAAACATGTATTGCTAATAACTATACAGATAACCTGTGCCTGTTTTGCTTTTGTCATTTATAGGCGTAAGCCTGCTGTGCCGAATGGCAAATCCGGTCCTGGACATTTGTCTGTATTTGGATCAGTTGCAATAAATTATTTATTACTGGTATTTTATATAGAGCTGACAATTTACCCAGCACTTATTAATATGCAAGCACACTCCTCCTAGAGCCAGTTTTAGACAGGAGTTGACTAGTCTATCAGAATGTCTTTTGGAGTGTGAGCGGAAGACCATGCAAGTTCCTTGCAGGTAGAGGCCTGGTTGGGATTTGATGTGTCCAGGTTCCAGTCCATCTGAAACTCTGACACATTATTCAGACAGGAACAGGGCTTGACAGGAGGGTGAGGGGGCACTATGTTCGTCACATTACTATCTCTTTGGAGTGCCCAAAGGTGTCCCAGGTCTATTTTCAATCCTATACTGTATACTAAAACAGAAAAAAAAAAATACTATGCGCCACTAAAATGTTTGGGTTTGGCTTGAAGAAAAAGTGGCACCCCTAACCCTAGTGCTAATCACTAAGCCGCTTATCGGAATTCTTTATATTACAATTGCCAGGGTCCTGTTATGGGATTATTGGGTGGAAGAAGATTGACTTGCTGGAAAGTAATCCATCTAACATACTACATTCTCATTTCTGCTGCCTGTGTTTTGTCAGTAACAGTATCTCTATGTGTATTGAAGACAGGCAACACTCATATTCCACATGACAGCAGAATTATTTACACCATGTACTCCTCTGCACTTCTATACATTCTGTGACAAAACCATCCAACCTATAGTGTTTCTAATTTAGCTAGTCTCCTCCTACCCCCATGAATGAAAACACCATAGTACCCAAAGGTTTCAGCAGTGCAAGCTTTGGCTTTAAATGTTTGTGCAGCCGGAGAGGATGTATGAATGATTGTCACTGCACGCCTGTCTTTCTCTGTAGGTCTCTGAAACCTGCAGTAAAGCATCTAGTGCAGGGTCGCAGCCTGGGGTCCCAGCTTAGCTTCCGGTGGAGATCAAAGCCGAGAGGTGGACTTGAGGTCAGCCAAGAACAGCAGTGACGTGTGTTCTGGGGGGCCTGTGACTGGATGGGAAGGGATTGGACCGGTGTTTGGATCTCCCATGTGACAATCATTAGTCTTTTTTTTTTTTTTTTTTTATATGCACCTACTGCGGGCTTCTGGCTTGCCAAGATTAACCCATCCATAACTGCAGTGCATAGAAGAATCAGCCAGAGCCACAAATGGCAAATTTTAGAAAGGCTTTAATAGGTAGAGATGTAAACATCAGATTGGACAAGAATCTTTGTACCTGCTTTTTTTTGTTTTATGTACCATGTCTAGCCTGCTGTAATACTTAATTTCTTTTCTGTGGTCACACTGGCTGGACAATACACAGGCATAGCAAGAGATGATACTTTGATGTGCAGGAGTGATTGGACCACTAAACCCTCATTTTGTCAATGATCTGCTCAGGAACATGGACATTGATAGAGGTCAATATCCTGTTTTTGTAGTGGGCATAGAGATTGCACAGATTCAACATGCTGACCATTTCTCAAGGTGAACAATGGCAGTTAGTTAGAGAAAGCCAACTCTACTGATTGGCTGTTCTTTGAGAATGATCTGCCTCGGTTTTTGATTCTGCTCACGGTTATGGTGACCATACACACTTCACTTTTACTATCTAATCGATTTGCGATGCAATGAAATCGGCAAACAATTGAATAGACAAAACTTCCGTTCCAATCAACTTTAGACTCGACTTGGCTTGAATTTGATCAAGCTGAGTCAATTGCCCAGTGTGTAAAAATTTCAATCACTTTGCATCGATTGGCAACACTGAGAGGCTTTGGTCAGATTATGTGATTGCATGGGGAAAACGGAGGTGTCATCTGACACTTGCGATGATACCTTCCAACTGTCATCCAAAATACAATTCTATGTGTTTGTTATATCGATTGAAATAATCATTTTGTGTACAACCTATTTAATCAGAAGGCATGGATCGGAAAAGAAATCGATCATTTATCAAAGCAAGTATGGTCCCCCTTAGGAGAATCATGGCCTGATCCAGCTCTATAGAATGACAAACAATGTATGTCTATAGGAGCAAATCCATTCTAGCTCTACTACATGTTCCCAGTTTGAGCTACAAAAGGTGTTTATTACGTAATAATGAGCATGATTTCCTTCCTCCCATAGGAAAGGAAGCTACTCTTTTACTTCATATTATCCACATATATGCGAATTGGATGTGTTTTTGAACTGCATTCAATTCGCTTGACATGTGAACCAAACTGGCTTTCTATGGAGTTCACATATATGCGGTGCAGTGGCAGTGCAAATTCTCTGCAAAATTAAAAAGAGTCCTGTGCGTTTTCTGAGCACCACGGTGCAATTCAGATGCAAATTCCAGGCTCATTGCCCTCTATGGGAACTCATTATCTCATCGCACATCTCATCCGTTTTGAACATGAATCCAATCAGAAAAAAAAAATCCATACCAGGTTCTTTCAGGTCTGGTACAGATTTTAAAGGGAACCCCACACCAAAATAGAAAAAAAATGGTGTGGGGGCCCCCTCTATGGGAACGCATCGTCTCATCGCACATCTCATCCGTTTTGAACATGAATTCAATCAGAAAAAAAAATCCATACCAGGTCCTTTCAGGTCTGGTATTGATTTTGAGGGGAAACCCTTGCGCTAATTTTTTATTTTTTTTGGTGTGGGGTCCCCCCAAAATCCATACCAGACCCTTATCCAAGCATGCAGCCTGGCAGGCCAGGAAAGGGGGGGGGGAAACAAGCGAGTGCCCCTCTCGATGGACCATACCAGGCTCTGTCCCCCACCC